>PNEQ01023115.1:34257-45007 GCA_003012365.1 Medauroidea extradentata
CTTCTCATTATAACACTATACTTCTCATTATAACACTATACTTCTCATTATAACACTATACTTCTCATTATAACACTATACATCTCAACACTATACTTCTCATTATAACACTATACTTCTCATTATAACACTATACTTCTCATTATAACACTATACTTCTCATTATAACACTATACTTCTCATTATAACACTATACTTCTCATTATAACACTATACTTCTCATTATAACACTATACTTCTCATTATAACACTATACTTCTCATTATCTGTAAACGCGTGTTTTCGAGCTGCTTACTGAATGTAACAAAAACATATTGATAACATTGAAAAATATAGTTTTAATTTTATTTTAGAACACTTCCATAGTTGAAAAGTAGCTGTGTTAAAGTCAACACAATATACATATTTAACTGCTGTCACTCGATAATTGTAAATGCTAGTCGAATCATTAACGTGCTAATCGACATATCTCTGAAAACAAATGTTGCTGTAATAATTACTGCATATTTTGTGTAATTAATTTTTGTAAAGTCAATTTCAAATAAAAATTCTACAATCAAATGCTTAATAATTCAATATTCAAAAAATTATTTTACTATAATAGTTATAAAAATATAATTATTTTATTTGAAATTGCGCTTCAAAGGCCTTAATTTACACTGATAGCGGACTTGTTTTTTTTTTAAACCATTTTTAAATCTCATTATTATTTATATTTGCATGAAAAATATTTTAAAAAGTAAATACTTGTAATAACTTGTGCGATTTTCAGTCTATTCCTGCTGAATTTCATGACATGTATTTGGAAGGATCGATTTATCAAACACATCTTTCCAAGATTTTTAAGTTGATTAATAATGAAGCAGGAAGTGAGAAAAATGTGGTTGTCCTAAATATTTCTTTTTTTCTTTCGTCAATTTTGGTTGGGAAATTTTAACTACCACGGCTTGCGTATTTGGGATTTTAAAATTAATTCTTTGGACTGTATTTTTTTACACACGCTTGCATTAAAAAGACAAACAAAATAATTTTCATATTGCAGTTAGTTTTCTTGACATGCACGATCTATATTGTTAGATTTATAAACTTGGCATAAATAAAAAACTCTTCTCTACTACATCTTCCATCAAGACATGCTGACACTGGTGTAACAGTACTTGTCAACAATTATATAACACTTATCGTCTTGGTACGGTTAATATTAGCTGACATTTCATGTATTATTAATTGTGAAACAATTCAAAAATAGGGTTGTATATTCACTCCCAGACACAAGAATATTTTATTCATTTATTTATACATACTTAACACTGCATAAAGTCGGATAATTAATACAATAAGATATGGCGTCAATTTATTACAATTCTCTTGACACATTGTTTCACTCGTCAGTTATTTCTTCTGATAAGAGCTGGCATTAGCATTGTTGTCACTTGTGTTCGTCTCAAATGGGCGGCATGTAGTCGCCACACTTCGGGAAATACGGAGGCACTTTAGGCAAGTCTTTATTTGATCCGACCTGGAAGACCATCTCCATTCCTATAGGAATGTGGAACCCGAAGTGGCAGTGGAAGAGCCAGAAGCCTTGAACAAACACAAGTATACTCTGTCATGATAACTTTTATAAACTATGTTCTTGTAAGAACATCTACAGCAACAAACACTGAAGTGTGGAAGTTTGCAGAAATAACATTAGCTACATGTTTATAAAGTGCAAGAAGATTATTATAACTGCTATTTTTGCGAAGGCAAACTTCAAGAATGAATTTCACAATTTTTCAAGATGACCCAAATTGAAAATCTAGTACAAGAAACCGACGAAAACCTTGTACAAGTTTATTTGTTTCAGTGGCGGCTCTAGGTTTGTTGCCAGGGAGGGCACAGTGAACTGTATAGTGTTGTGCGCTAGTTGAGCCACTGACACGCTGGAATGTAGGTGCAGCTTGTTACTACTGCTCACAACACAAGTAGCCAGTAGATATTACATGGTCACTTGTACACGGCGGCGCGCTCACACGAGAGTAACCCTCCCTGCCAACAATCATCGTGCCGCCACTAATTTGTCTATAATCATCTACGTGATTCATCATTTTCTTCAAAGTTTACTCGTCGGGAATCGAAACGAGGACTGGAGCACTGAAAACAACTAATATTTCCGTTAGTTCGACTGTACAGTTTTTGTTAAATATAAGATTATTAAACTTTTTCATGAAATTTCAAAACAAATATTGCCGTGTTTTAGCTAAAATTAAGATAGCGGCGTCGAGAGAATTGCGCTAAATATTCCACTTTACCCCTGGTGTACGAATTATTGGTTTTTAAATAGTAATATTGGTTTTTAGATCATAAATAATAATGTTTGTTGATAGAACCAATCTTATTCATATGTTCTTTAAATTTTTGCACTAAATTAGTTCAGTTCAGTAAAACCTTTGGTTGTTCAAAGGGTAAGATAGAGTCTTAGAATGTATCTTAGTGCAAAAATTAATACGTTATTCTTTTGTGAATACAAAATTTAAAGTACTGAACAAAATCGATAATTTATATTTCAAACCAACAACTATACTTTAACCAATGATTACAATTTAAGAAAAATATTTCCAGTTGAGAAGAGAGAAATAATTGCACGAATGAGAAAACTTTCATCAGGCCCTCGTAAAGTATCCCATTGGGTTTTAAATAAATTAATTGGATTTCAGTTTCATATAAATAGACAAAACTCCCTTTAACTCAGCATGAAGAATAAAACCGCTTGAATTAATGTTCATAATAATAAAAAATGCTTCCGTTGGTCTTGAGTATCTGCCTTAAACCCTATAGAGCGGAACCCAAATAAAACGGGACCCAATATTTATTTTGTAAAAGTATCAGAAGAAAATACAAGTTTGAATACTAACTATTTAGTTATATTAGATGATATACCAAAAAAGGAACACAGGTTCAACCAATGTGCCAATGTTTATTCTTATGAATGAACAAGTGGAGACGAGTACACATTTTATCCACTAAAGCTTACAAAAAAATGGAGACCTACATTATTTGCTTTATATAAAGATAGTGATAAGTTACAATATTATGTGATTAAAAATGAGAATAATACACTCTATACATGGATTAAATATTATCCTCGAATAGTTTCTGCTCAAAAAATAATAAACAATTCAAGATGTTTACATGTGAAATGTGCTTGCAACATTTCAATTCCAGAGAAAAAGTAGTTAACTATGAAGGAGTCTGTTCACCCAACAGACCAGTTAGAGTGTAACTTCCAGAAGAGGGTAAGAAAATAAATGTCAAAATTACTAACGCACTTCGAATGTTCAAGTTGTAATATATACAGATATTAAAACTCTGCCAAAAATATATTAGGTTGTATACAAAATCCAAAATTTATAAAGAAATATAAATTGATGAAAAAATATCGAGAGCTAACAGAAGACATTGATTCTGATGATATAAAGAAATATCCACAGATCGATATTTTTCAACGGTTCGAACCGATTTTTTTAACGGTGCGAACGGATCAAACGTTTCGTTGGAAGAGTTTAAACATTCCGTTTCATTATAACCTAATCGAATACAATGCAATTCTATAAAACACATTGGATCTATTATGTACTAATTAGTTTATGTTATTGTTTTCTGGTTTCAGTGTAAGCAAAATTTTGTAAAAACATACAAAAAATAAATATATAAACAGTTTTAACAATGTATTAAATATGTAGAGATATGAACCAAACTGCAAATAATGCTATAAACGTAATTGTGCATAATATATTGAATGCATTATAAACACTGTATATTATTTACAGCATATAAATTATTTCATTACATTCATTATTTAATATTATGTACAATATTTACATTACCTACATTATATACATCATAAATCTAATTATGAAACAATACAAACTATTTTTGTTTTACACTATACTTTGCAATTGTACTACAAACTTCACAATAAATTTCATATACAAAAATAAATGTGAACATACGCCATTGCAATATTATGTCGTGACTGAAATCTTAGAGACTAAGAAAAAAGAAACAAAAGATAAACAAAAAATGAGAAAACAGCCTATAGTTAGGCTATATGTAGTCAACACATCCATAAACCGAAAAAAAAAAAAAAAAAAAGGAATTAGTCAACAACAAATAAAGGAAATAAAATAAACTTCCGAAAACAAAATTCGAGTTACAAAACAAAATAATCTGTAAAATTCAGGACACACACAAAGACAGCAGACAATACTGGGACGAAGACAATGTTGCACACAAGACATGATAACAACGACGATGTCACATACAACAGACTAGACGACACAACGACGAAGACACAAAGGAACACTGTAGATTTCTTAAGACCGAACATTGTTAAACCATATTCTGAGTTTTCAAATTATAAAAAATATGAAGTTTTGTGTAATATACACTTGTTATGGTTGGAAAAATATTGATTATACTAGGATGTTAGAAAAAATGTCATGTTCGTCTTGTGGTAAGTACATTACTATATAAGCTGTGAAAAAGCATTTAGAAAATTACCATTCCACTGTTGTTTAGATCAAGAAATTATTTTAAAATATTTAAAATATATATATACACATATACAAAATTTTTTTAATGTATTAATTCGAAGTCCCCGGGGTGAAGTATCCACCTCATTTCCAGTATTTTTCTTTTATTATCGTGTGGGCTTTGTCCAATTTTATTCACTTTATTAGTATAAATATCATGTTTCTCAATTCTAAATACTAGATTCATTATTCCTTGTCATCAAACAAACATTTTTATAATCTTCTAAGGTAATCCTCTTTTCAATTATGCATTTACTAACCCCATTAGATTTTTTAACTTCTTTCCGGGATACTATAAATGCATACACTAAAGATTTCAATTCAGCAACTTCTTCGGGAACATCTCCACAACATTCGTCTCTCATCTTTCCAAGTACTTTGTTGTTTACTCGATCTATATTGTATCTATTATTTCCGGGGTAATCATTTGTATCAAACTGATCAATTATAGTTTTAATACCTTCATGCATTTATTCAGTTCTTATATCATAAATATATGGGTCCATGTAGCATATTTCAATACCATATCGTTTTGGTTTCATAATGTTATTATGAAAACTGTACATTGTGTTGCGTTGGAAATATCTAATATGCTCATCCCTACTTAAATGGGTTTATCCAACATTGTTAGGATTTTGTTCATATGAACAGGTACTAGGTTGTCGATAAATCTCGTAGGTAATTTGTTTGAAATTTGATTATGCTACCAATTTTTCGATTATATGTATTGGGGCGATCTCATTAGCTCCCTGTTGGTTTACCACTTAAACAACAGTAATCCAGCTTGCCCATAATATTACACCATTCCCACAGGACACTCAACATAACGACTTGATAGCGTTTAAGGTATCCTGATGCACTACTCGCAGAAAGTCTATGTAAGTAACTTGACAGGTTCATATATACGGTTAATTTTTTTGACTAATCTCATCAACTTAACTTTTGTCTCACAAAAATGTCTCCAACAAGAGAACTAACACATCTCTACCACTTAACAAGAACGCAAAAACATCTCTAACACGTTACTTTAATATTCACCATAGGAAAGCTCAGTCTGCGACCAAGGACATTGTATGCTTGGTTCATGGATTAATTCCTCGAGCCCGCCTGGCAGCACTCCCATTATACAACTACTCTTCGCCCCAGCGCGCTCGAAGCTCAGGCGGTGATCTAGACAACTAATCTACAAAGAACATCAGCAGTCAATATGACCTACTATTTGACAACATGTAAATCAAACATATTGATACTAAATAAATAAAAACTTATCAAAACAACAACACATACATTCGTATGAATACAAATATTGTTTCCGGAATTATAATTTTAATACGACACAGTATCGTTCTTGCCACTGTTAATATACTCTCCGATAGTCACTGTTTTCCATCCAGTGACATCGCCACTATTCAACTTTAAGTTTATATTTTGCGACTCCTTTATTTCCTTGTCCGAGACGACACGTCTCAGTATATTATTTTCTAATTTAATATCAACTCTGTTCCTTATATTTTCTATTGTAATTTCGAAAACGCTTTTGTTCATTAACTTGTAAAAATCTTCTTCTAAATCATTATTTGATTCTCATTCCTTAATTAACATCAATTTAATTCTTTAACCAATCTGATTGTTGAAATTTTATTGTGCGATTAATTTTCCTCAGTTTCATACCAATTTTATTTCTTTTGTACCAATTAGACCCTACAAGTTTATTTTCAGGAGCTAGTGGGAAATCTTTATGTAAATCATGTAATTCTTTTGGATATTATAAATCAACTTCAAATATGTACCCTTGTTAAAATAATTGCGTATAGAGCCAATTAGTTATATATTTATCAGTACTTTTATGTAAATCATCATCAGGTAATCATTAAAAGTTTCCTTTTGGTAGACATTGGAACATTATGTTTCTATATAAATTATTTGCATCTAAATACGTTAATTATTTGACTTCTTTTGTTAGGATCATAGTTTTCTAAATATTTACTGTCTGCTTTCGCATATCTTTTAGTACACTGGGGTATGCCTCTCCGAATTTCTTCCTCGATTATTAGAATCATGATTTATTCTCGTAGAAAATCTAATTTGTTTTTGTCATTTTAAACATTGTATCCCGAGCTAATCCTGGTGCAGTAAATTATCATGCAGGATCTAAAGCACATATTTTATACACGTTTCTATAAATTTTCAAATATGTTAACTAGTAATCAAACATAAGTTTTAAGCTATAAATCATGATATTCGCCCAGATTTTGAGTATCAAATCTTTTCCAGACTAACTTTGCATGTTCATATCATGTATTTTAGGGGGTAGTTGAGTTTCTATAAATCTTCTCTAACTACCCATGTAATCATTGGGATAAACACCTTCTCGAGTGATCAATACAAATTTATCCGCTGAAAAAAAATTTTTTTTTTTTTAGATTGGTCAATTGATTTTGGAGAAATTTTAGGATAGTTTATTAACGCTTGCTGCCAGAAACTTGAATCTAATTTTTTTTTTGTAAAAGGGTTATATTATTTGGTCCCCGGTAAATTTTCTTTCCATCATAACCAAGGTCTTTTACAGATATGTAAGCATCATATCCAGCAAGACTATGATAATAAATGTCTTCTTCCGTTATCTCTGGATATTTTTTCATCAATTTATAATTGTTTATAAATTTAGGAATTTATTCACAACCTAATATTCTTTTGGCACATTTTAAAAATCTGCTTACACTACAAATGGAACCTTCATGGCATGTTGATAATTTTTAAAATTATTTTGTTACCCTTTCTGGAAGTTCAACTCTAACTGGTTTGTTGGTTGAACAATCTGCTTCATGGTTAACAAGTTTTTTTTTCCTAGAATAGATATGTTGTGAGCACAAATGACAAGCAAATATCTTGTGAGGCTTTTTAATATTTTTTGAGCAGAAACTAATCGTGATAAATCTTTAATATAACTATAAGTGTGTTTGTATTACTCTCGTCTTAGATTACACAATATTGTAACTTACCATTATCTTTTATATAAAGCACAATAATGTGGATCTTCATTTTGTTTTTGTCAGTTTTTGTGAATAAAATAAAATGCTTATCATCACTTGTTCTTTCATAAGCATAATTACTAGCATATCGTTTAAGTCCGTATTAAATTTTTCGGGCATCGTCTAATATAACTGAAAGGTTAATATTTAAAACTGGTGAGATTTTTCTGATCCGTTTGTAAGAAACTATACGGTCCTATTATATTTGGGTTCCTCTCTATAAGGTTTAGGGCAGATGCTAAAGACCAAAGGAAGCATTTTTATTTTTATTTTGTAGATTGACGCAAGCGTTTTTATTCTTTATTTCGTCAGGCAACTCTGTATAGGATGCTGCTTAAAAAGGGATTTTGTTTATTTATATATAAATGCTATCCAATTATTTGATCTAAAACCCAATGTGATACTTTGCGAGGGTCTGATGCAAGTTTACTCAATCGTGCAATTATATCTCTCTTCTCAGCTGAAAATAATTTTCTTCAATATAAATGATTGGTTAAAGTATAATTGTTGGTTTGAAATATAAATTCTCGGCTTTGTTCAGTACTTTGAATTCACAAAAGAATAACTTGTTACCTTTTGCACCACGATATATTCTAAGACACTTACATACCCTTTGAACAACCACAGGTTTTACTTGCACCATAAAGTAATTAGGATTCAAAATATTCCAATTATTTTCAAAATTAAATGTCTGTAGTCGACTTTGGAAGGTTTATTTCAGTTTCATAATTTCTACAAGTTCCTCTCTACTTTTGTTTTCCAAACATTCCATTGGAATAAGGACATGTATCTTTTAATCTCATTAATATCAAAATCTGGAAATTATGAATTCTCTTTTTCTCGTACTCTCAACAATCTCTCATATCCTATTAGCTGGATTGTTTGAGATTCATTAAGTGTAGAATATGCTCTGTCCTAGCTCTCAGTTCAACTAATTTTACATTTCTTAATGCGTCTATTTATATGAAAAAATAATAATTGTGAAGGAAAAATAAAACTTGACACTTTATTTTATTTAGCTACAATTTCAGATATTATTGTTAGCATATGACTTCTCTTTATGTAAAAACAATGTTTTAATTCAAACAATTTTTACAAAAATTTTATTCCATTCACATTAGTTTATTCACTGTAATTCACACTCTGTACTCAATATTGGACAATAACCGAGTTAAGTTACAATGTTATATATATATATGTATATATATGTATGTATATATATATATATATATATATATATATATATATATATAACATTTTACTCTTAATTTTGCGTTTTAATAGAATATAAAATTATTTAAATAAATTTTGAAGCTATTTTTACCAAAATTTCTATGAAAATTTGTGTCCGTTCAATTTTATACATTTCATTCAACCAGGAGTAAAAAGTAAAAAATAAAAATTTTTTAGTGTATCATTATGATTGATGATGAATTTAACATTAGAAATAAACAACACTAGGTTTTAGAAATGTTTGCTGAAATCGGCCTTTTATATCTACTCACATTAGATTCACTTTTAATTATCGGCTCAGCAACTTGCGTGGCGTGTCAAGTAAGCCTATGACTGATTGTGAACATTACACGAATTTACAGGCGCTGTAATTCAAGCTTGTTTCCAAAACAAATCGCCAAATGTCCAGGTTGCCACCAACTGCGTCATATCACTTCCAATGCTGGTTATGACCTACGTATGTGTTGTGTGTGGTGAATGCATGACAACATCTGCTTTGCTCAGTAATAAAACGACAATGAGGAGAGACAGAGAGCTCAATGAACTCATCACAGGAAAGCCAGCACACAGTACATCACCGTACAGTGACGTCACCAGTCATTGTAAGCTGGTGTAAGTTACAAGTCAGGATTCCTTAGCGACACGTTCTATTCACCGAGCCAGATGGCGCAATCCTTACACGTTCAACTATCATTCTTAAGGACCCGGGTTCGATTACCGGCACCGGCCATCTTTATTTCGATTTCTCATGTCTTTCTGAAATCGTACCATTGCTGGAAAAATTCCTTAACATAGGCCATGGCCGGTTCCTATCATAGTTCTTGACGTGTGTAAACGTGGCTTATTCCCTCGCTGTCAACAATACGTCAAACCCAAACTATAATAAAACGAGAATTATATATATTTTCAAAATAATATGTAAGCCGCATCTGGATATGCCAGTCCTGCTGGAACTAACATCACACTCGCATGTGCTTCTTGATAAATCGTGTCAGATGTAATACACTACGCCTAAGTGACACGCTCTCGTGTTTTGACCGGTTGATAACAACTAAGGTTGACATCTCCTGAAACAATGCTACTAATACTGTCATTGTGATGCTTCGTCAGTGAGTGGAGAGAGCAAGACTGCTGCATGTTCATGGCCCGCATACTTCAGCCTGGAACACGTGTATGAACATGTCGGTTAGTCACTGATATGAGGAGCACAGCTCCACAGTAACATGCGAGTTTGTTACAACGTGCACTTCGTGTAAAACCGGTGCGCTACTGGAAGTTATTATTTTATCAGCGAGAAAATCTATAAAAATGCATTGGTTTGTGGACATACACAAAATTCTCGAACATTCTTAAACAAACTTGTGTTAAAAAAGAAACTACAAAAACAAAACAGAGAAAGAAAACAATCCCAGAGGAATTCAGTTGTTTTTTATCCATTTTTTTCTGTTGTAGAGGATAACAAAATGTTGAACATTACGAATAGTTGGGTATTCTACATGCCGACAGGTTGTGTATTGTAAATCACGACAGGTTTAGATTTGAACATGGCGACTGGTTACATGTTGTACATGACGACTGGTTATGTTTTGTACAGGCTTAAATGTTAGGTGTTGTACATGACGAATAGTTACATGTTGTACATGACGACTGGTTATGTGTTGTACAGGCTTAAATGTTAGGTGTTGTACATGGCGAATAGTTACATGTTGCACATGACGACTGGTTATGTGTTGTACAGGCTTAAATGTTATGTGTTGTACATGACGACTGGTTACATGTTGTACATGACGACTGGTTATGTTTTGTACACGACGACTGGTTACATGTTGTACATGACGACTGGTTACATGTTGTACATGACGACTGGTTACATGTTGTACATGACGACTGGTTATGTGTTGTACAGGC
>PNEQ01023118.1:0-25025 GCA_003012365.1 Medauroidea extradentata
CCCAAAGGAGTCTGGTGATTTCGCAAGTTTATTCCACAATTGTCAGCAAACATTACATTGAAATATTATAAGACATTACGTGAATTTATTTAACATACCTTTGTTGCATTCGGCGTCTGTCAACCATGAAGACATGAAAGATGATGACAGATGAGCTACTTTATCTCGTTCCTTGGCCTTCTTTCTGTATTCTGCTCCCTAAGGTTTTTTTTTTTTTTTAAGTGGTAAATTTCAAAGCAACAAAAATCCCTCGTGAACAACACAACCAAGGGTAGCCACTATCACAGATATACAAACTGAAAACACGATACGCCACGCCAAACAATGTCAACTCAGGAACAGCTCTGTTATAACTCACGTCCCCGATGAGTCACGATGCCATGCGCAAATCAGTGCACGACGTGCGCCTCCTATACACCCATCTCGCCCCTCTCTAACACTCTGCTTACGTTCTTCGTGTATAAAGGACACATTTGAAACTGAAAACCTCAATGTCCCAGTTGTTTTATAAAAATAAGCTTCACGTTGTTTCCCTTTGTAGATTAAAATTCTGTTATGTTTATATTCTTTCCGAAATTTTTCGAGGGTATAAGTGCAAGCGATTTCGGCGCCCCCCAAAGCTTGGCGCCCGGGGCGTATGCCCCGCTTGCCCCCCCCTTAGTTGCGGCCCTGGTCCAGACCTGTACTTCTACGACCGTGATGTACACATAGTACTAAACATAAATGTGTATTATGTCGTAGGTTTTTGTGGTCATTACTTTAAAAAATTCTTAACACAACTGTACAAGTAAGACGTAACAGACAATACGTACATTTTATAAATGACTATTATATATTTCTTTGCGGGACGTGAAACCAAAACTTTAACTTAACTTACCAATATGGTCGTTTTATTCTACTGGTGCTCCAATCAAACCTTATCTTGCCCAGGGGAGATCCAGCCAGGTACAAGAGCTCCTATAATTAGTCATATCAGATTTCTTCACAAGCATCTAGAAGAGATCAAACGTCCTCACTGAATTTTTTATTACTTAATGATTTAATTGCTTACATTTACGAGTTCTAAACATTTGTATTTTGACAATATACTTACTGTATGTTGAAGTAAATAGTTAAATAAACAGTTATAATAAAATTTCTGACCACAAAGAGGAGGCTCGATCATGTGGTATCACTGTGTCAGCGAGAGTCCAACAAGCAGTTGTCTGCTTGAGTACTCAGGAGGCTAGCCTACAGGTTAGTAAACCTACAAATTTTATTGGTCTCTAACAACAAGTGATTCATTTAACAGGATGAAGAAATTTGTCTGTTATGGGAAAAGAAGAGTGGGAATGCTGAGGCTGAGTTTGACTCTGCTTGTAGTAAAATCTGACCACCAACTGGCCCTGCACCACAAACCAAACCACAAAGGAATGATAGCCTGACGTACAACTGATATCCAAAAAAGCTGTAAACTGTGATAGCCAAACTAACTTGATGCATTAAACAAGGTTTGGCCATACAAGTACATAAACACTTGCAGATATATATTTACATACTATGAGCCAGTATTTCATCAAGAATAACAAAAATCTTTTTTATAAGACATAAAAATTAATTACGTAGTTACAGAAATTAAATATAAAAATTTATGTCAAAAACTTATTAATTACAGTAGACAATTACTCAATTACTGCTTTTGCACCCAGTTTAATTGCACCTTCCATTCATACAAAGGTCCTAAAACTTTATTAGAAGAGTTATTTGCAAATAGAAACTAGCATCTTGAAATAGACTCATAAGGAATTCGAAACTTTTCAGCATCTATGGTTGTCAAAAGAGCAAGTGTAATGGTCTCAGCAGTAAAAAAAAAATTTAATACAAACTGTTTATGAATGACAATAGTTGTAATTTTTTGTCAAGTACAGTAAATCTCATAATACTGTACAATTTAAAATATTTTGAAGAAAATTTGCACATTGTATTTGTCTTTGATAGACATGTAGCTCTACTCCATAATTTTAAGTTGCACTGATCAAAGTTGACATTTTCTTTAATTTAATTGTTCACTATGCTCTGTACATATATGTGTGTGTTATTAATGTACATACAGTCACACCATAAAATTTAAAGGGTCACTACAAATTATATGAACAATAACATTATTTTTACAAAAGTTGCTATGGAAAAAAATGCCAAAATTAGTATAAACATTTCAAACGAAATTGAGCAGGAATTGTGAATGGCACTTCCATTGCCTTTGATCATCACATCATGCCATATGAGGAGTAATAATTTATTTTACCTTACACTCTCTAATCAACATCCTCAAGAGCCTGAACTCTTACAGTGAATTAAAATTCATCTGGAATTATTCAAACACAAGTGTAATTTTTCAGGATGTTTAGTTTACCCAACAAAACTGCAAAATTGAAACAAATGTACACACCAAACCTACCAACCATCTACAGTACGTTCATTTTGATAACTACCAACCATTTTATTGCAAGAGACCCTCCCATGCAGTCAAGAAACCAGAGCCAAATGCATATGCTACACCAAAAATGACCCGAACACACAGGGCGACCAAACATCCAGAGCTCCGCAGCTAACTGAGGCAGCCCAAATTACCACCTAGCCTTGTTCCCGGCACACTCAATACACCCAGTGGTTCCCATCCCTGCAATAGCCCTTGGGCAATACATCAACCTTCCACATCTTTTCTCAGCAGGCTCACCAGGCATATATAATAGATTCAAGACAACTACAGCTGTGGGTCACAGAACCTAACCTACCAACTACAATATACCCAATGCGATGTAGAATACACTGGTCGCACTACAAACACGTTTAGACAGAGGATGAATGGCCACAGTGTTGATGTAAACAAGCCACTGTATGTTCCTGCCTAAATGCTCTGGATAAACCAGTTGCTGAACATACTTACTTTTGATTCCTGTTATAATACCAGAGTAGTGAAGGCTTTACCATCCTCAAAGACAATAGTGCAGAACTGGGAACTAGCCCATCACAAAGTTCAGACAGCCAGCAGGCCATAACATATAATAACTTACTTTAAAATTTCCTGCTACACCTAGTTCGCCCCTCGGCCGCTAGGTTTACTAGTCCGCCACTTATTACTGCCTATCATACTGCAGTGTGCCATTATTCACTGCACGAGGCAGCTGGTTTGGCCAGCAAAATGTTGAAACTGAGAAGAAAATGTGTCGTCCATCTGTGTTTTGAGTTTTATTATCTCCAACTAAAACTCTGTAAGTACTTATGCATTTCTGTCCACAAGTTTTAATAATTACACCCATTTCTTTACAGTTATTATGTAAGAATTTTTTTGACTGTAATCACAAAACTTTAGAGACATAATGAAAGGCAGATGGCACAAACATAGGTGCATGGCCAGACTAACAATGTACTCAGAGATCATCTTCTGCTATCTTGTGTAGAGGATTCCATTAATAAATTACGCTTGTTACTTTTTCAACTTAATCTCACTTTTCTTTGAAAAGTCGCATGAATAGGTACTGTCAAGATTACCGTTTTAAATTATTTTAATACTGCATGTTTTACATATTAAAATATGTACCTATAAATAAAATAAATGAACATGATAGCAATCAAAACTAAATTAAAAAGACTACATTATTAGCACAGGAAAGTATTGTAGTTCTCACATTAAAAAGTTAACATACATGACAAACGACAACAAATTATGTAATAAACTAAATCACTTGAGTACACAGTATTTGCATTACAAATACTGGTACTGTATTAGGATTAAAACTGTATTAGTTTTAAAAATTAAAATGATGAGCGCAAGGAATTTCCATCAAATTAAATAAACCAAGTTAACAAATTATTGATTTACTTACATTCATGATATCAGTACTGAATTTATAAACTGTTTGACATAATATACAATACATTTTACGTAAATAATATCAAAACACATTTCATTTTACACACAAAAATCCAGTACCTGTGAAATAATTTTCTGGATTAAAAAAAAATTCAGCTATTACAAATAACAGAAAACAGAAATTTCAAGCCATCAAAATAATTACAACACAGTGCAGAATTTCATTTTTAAATCACAGACTCTGTTACCTGCATTACACTTCTTACTGTGCTGCTTATGTACTTTCTGTTCTAAAAGGAAACAAAACATTTACAAACAATTATTTTTTTTTATAAAAAAAAACTTGCAAAGCTGCAAAGAAAAACCCATAATAATTAAAACAATACTTTATGTGCATAAAAACTCAAACACAAGGCACAAACAATTAACAATCTGTTAGCAATTCTGATAAAAACATTTTCACAGCCAAGCAAGATGATTATGTAAGGTAGGAAATACTTTACAGGAAAACTTGGCAGTTTCTAGAGAACACTATTCTAGTCCCAACTAAGATACAGAAGATACATGCTAATCAGTTTAAACTCTATTAAGAAGTACCTAATTATGATTGGTACACAAACAAATTATAAATTTAACAACACTGTCATACAATCTGTCAAAGCTGGAAAACCTACACGTGATTACTTTTACTGTAGCATTTACCTGGAAACTACAGGACACTGACAGAAATCATAACGAAAAATGTTCCTAACATAAATTTAATAGTAACATACATACGATACTGTATACTAACGCTACTTTTAACTATGAAAGAATTGCTCATTGAATCGTAGCGTTAAAGGAATACTATTTGTTGCTTGTACAGTATTTGAAATGTTTATCTTCTGTTATCTACAGACAACCTTTCAAAAAATTCCAAGAAATATGTAAAGAATAACATTACAAATGTTGAATTTTGGATTCAGTACTGTGTGACCGGTTTTCAAATACAGTACACAAAAAAATATTTTAACAAAATAATCATATTGTTTCACCAGATTTATTTATTCATTTTTTATTTTCAGAGCATATCTATTAAGCGATTACACACAATTGGGTAGATCACATGGAAAAATTACCAAGTTTACAAAAATACAAATTTGATTATTGTCTTTCCTGAGGAGCAATAGCTGATATTAAAGACAAAAAAATTTCAGAATGTCATAATAATTTACTATGTACGTATCTGTACACTGCTGTTATGATCACCAGTAATGCCTGTAATATGAAAAGCCACATTTTCGGTAAACTTTTCCATGTTTGTGTGACAGCTGTGAATACAAGCAGGGGCGTAGCCAGGATTTGTGAAAGGGATGGGTTTTGGCCTGGGAATATTGTGAAGAAACATCGACCACCTCTTTAAAGCGGGGGGTCCGGGGTGCAAAATAGTGCTATTTTAACAGTTTTAGTAACTAAAAATAGAGTACTGTATATGTTGCTGATGAAAATATTAAAATTTAAAAATATAAAAACGTAATTAATTTTTCACTCTTTTGAAATGGTTATTCAGGGGTACTCCTCTGAGAAAATTCTGGAATTTAAGGTGAAAAATAATGCTTATTTAAGCAGTTTTTTCCGAAAATTGACTATGCTAATGGTAAATATATTATTAATTTATAAATATGAAATGATTCTAGTTTTTCGCCCTTTTAAAGAAGGGCTCCTCTCCCGAGAAAACATGGATTTTGAGGTGCAAAATAGTGCTATCTTAGAAGTTTTCGTAACTACAGATAGAGTAAATACTACTGGTAAAATATTATCAACTTTTAAGTATGAAATGTTTTCAATTTTCACCACTTTGAAATGGGGGTTTGGAGGTTCTCCACCGAGAAAATTTTTGATTTCAGGGTGCGAAATAGGGCTTTTTTAAACTGTTTTCGTAACTAAATTAAGAAATTTATATAAGTGAAAACATTACACATTTTTATATGAATGTTTTCAATTTTTTTGGTGGTTAAAGGGAGGGGGGAGTTCTGACCCCACTAACCACCCCCCCCCCCCTTGGCTACGCCCCTGAATACAAGTATGTATTTAGCAAGGTTCTAGAACTGATTCTGGCACAAACTGTCCAGTTAAAGGGTTGGAGTAACAATCCACAATAGTAACTACACAAAAAGTGTCCTACAATGAAAAGCCTGCACAGTTTGCAGTCAAGTACCTTTTAGATCAGTTTTAATAACTGCTGCATACAGTTGACGGCATATAGTACAACACTTAATCCACCTCAGCTTTCATAAATTTCTGTAACATCACTGTATGTGTAATCAATCATTCAAATACAAAAAAAAAAAAATGGCTGTACAGTATTTGTAATTTGCAAACACTATTACAGGTCTACTCGCGTGACACTCATTGGTATATTACTATTGTACACATGGTAGTCATTAGAGTACAATGTAAAAATTATATAATTTACTGAGACTGCCTGTTTAGTTCAAAAGTTAACAGAGATTAATTAATATATATAAAAAAACTTTAACCATCAATTACGGGTTGGCTATCTCTAAACAAAATATCAACACATAGGAGAATGTAGAATACATAAATGCACACTAAACTCACTAACTCACTTACAGATTATTGTTATTTATAAATTTTAGAGAAAGAGGATGAAGAAGCAAAAATGAAAAAAACAAAATAATATCATAACAGTCTTGGCAATAACTGACATAAAAGGTCTGTTCGGATGACCTGAGATTTCTACTGCCGATAGCAGGAAGAGAATTTTAAGGAGGAGGAAAATAGCAAGAAATAGCACTTTTCTTACTCCAGTCGAATGTGTGTTGTTTTGTCAATCAGATGATCATTATTTTGACTGTTGACGTAAATTTTCTTGTGTATGGCAGTAGGTGTCGAATAATTTCTCCTACAAATAGTTTTTACCAAAATGAACCGTCTGATGATTAAATAAATTAAAATACCTTTTATTTTCTTCAGAATCAAGTTGCTAGTTACTTTTTTTTTTCAGCAGCAGTATTTTTAAGAAACGTATAACCTACTAAATTAAAATTATTATTTGGGGAGGAAGTCAATGTTATCATATACATTTAAGAAGCACTAAACAAAATGTATTTTCCTCTCTACTGCAGAGTTAGCATTTGAATGTTGAGTTTCTTAAAAAATGTGTTTTTGAAGAGTGATAACTGATCATGCAAGATGTAAATTTCCCCTACGACATTCAGGCATACGTTGCAGGTATTACATGAATTTACAAAGATCCACCTCCCACCCAATTAAACAAATTTTTATTTTTATTCCCTGATTTTCCATCTTTACAGTCTAGAACATAAAGTCTGCTAGAGGTTGACACAGCAATGGCTGCAATATTTGGCTTTTATCAAAAGAGCTTAAGTACCGAAATCACACTGCGATTTTTATTTCTCATATTCTACAACAAATATTATATTATTATCAGCATATGCTATGATGTGTCCTACATTTATGGTAGGACAACCAAATATATTTGGGAAATACTACTAGACCAAAATATAACCTTCAAACACACTCATAAACAAAATTTTCAACTTCGCGCCCTTTTACTACCCTCGATCTTACTACACTTTCTACTCTTCATCAACAGCAAGAGCAGAAAGAGCATGCTCTCTGGGAGAAAAATCGCAGTGCTCCCGATGCCTGAACAGCCTATCAAAAAAACATTTTTAGCCAGATGAATGCTCAAAATAAAAAATCAAAAGAAAAGAGCAGGAAAACAGCAGAAGTGGTAGAGATCTCAGGGTGCCCGAACAAACCTAAAGTGGTTTTGTCAACATGTACCTATTTAAAAAAGAAATGAAATTATGTCAAAATTGTTCAGATAACTGAATTTATATAACTTAGGTTCATATTATTTCCTAAAATGATCACTGGACAAGAGCCTTCCTACCATGTCAGGAAACTAAAAATCTAGATCTCCACCTGCATAACGAGAATAAAACCTTCCCTCCCCTATCTTCCTCCATCACAAACCAAAAATCTACATCGGATAGCCTAGACAATGTACATTTTGCTTTCAAGAAAAAAAAAATGGGTTTATCTAAACTAGCACTGTACAATTTTTTTTTAAAATCAGCACATTTGAACACTTATGGCATGTACAGTTTAAAAATTTTTGCATCTAACAAATTTATGATATAGTTCCACTGTCACTCTTTGTACTCCCTTAACATTTTCATATACGTATATACAATACCAGACACTAATATTAAAGATTTATATGCATCACTACAAAAAAAAAAAGCAAGACGGGATCCGCTGCAGGTCCCCTTGCTTCAGCAATTCGAATAGCATAAACTAGCATAAAAAACACAGTGAAGAAACACAAGTTAAATGCAATTTGGAAAAAAAACCAGCAGAAACCTATTGAAGGATTTTCTATACCAATGGCTAGCTGGGTTCTGGGTTACAAAGTATTCATACTAACTACGGTATACACAGAATGAATGAAAGTACAGTATAGCTCCAATTTAACGAACTGGGTAATAACGAAAACAGCGATATAACTAAAGGGGTAAGTGAGAGATTTTTGGTCAGCACTCAACATCGAGGTCTTTAGCGCTGGTGAAGGGTGACATTAGATGAGTATGGAGCAGCGCCGGAATGAAGGGGTGGGGGAAACGGGAGATCCTCAAGAAAACCCGCCGACCAGCGGCATCGTTCAGCACAATTCCAACATGCGAAAATCCGGGGATGACCCCGCCGGGAATCGAACCCGGATCACCTTGGTGGGAGGCAAATGGTTTGACCAATCGGCCACCGTGATCCCAATATAACAAAAGGATTTTTAGGAACCTTATAAAAAAAGTACATCTATTAAATACTTTCACTGGCCACAGTATATACTTATTTCTCCATAGATAATCTTAAACGATTTTGCGAGAAACAAAAAAAAAAATGTTACAATTCGATGAAAACTTTGGCTGCGGAACTGACTGTGAGCTGAGCGCATGCAGCCAAGTGACAGATCGAACGACACTTTACTGTGTAACAAGCACACGTCTAGATCATTCCTTGCGACGAGGGAGCATCAAGACCTGGTGGCTGGCGGGTGAATGCATTTCTAGGTACTCGATCTACACAGCGGGGTGGTGGACAGCATGGAAACTAACACGCAGATAGTGCTTCGCGTCTCCGTCAGAATGTGCCACATTGCAGCGTGCTCTACAGATTAATCCTATTACCGATAGAATGCAGGGGTGTCCAGTGAGTTTATTTTCTGTCACGTCCCATGATAAAACTACAGAATATATCAAAAATGGTAGGCTACATGTAATACCTAATATTGTTTTTATTTATGCAGACTTTTTAAAATAAATTTATCACCGTAAACGTAAATAATATGTTTAGCCGATGCAAAGTATTTTTAGCGAATATTAACCAGTTTGCTGAACGAGTGTGGCGGCCTGCAAGCAACAATGGCAGCCGCACATATTTATTTATTTTACCATCGTTGTCTTGCAAACTTTTAATTCAGTTTTCATTGCAAAATTTATTTCAACATTTTTGATGGTATTTTTTAGGTTTTGTTGGGGGAGGGGAAGAGAGATTTAAAGATAGAAGGCACGGCAGTGTTTATCATCACTTCTCACATGTTTCGCGTGCGCCCCAACTTGCCGGGTGCACGCACAACATGTGTTCCACTGGAATTTTTTAAAGTCTTTTGCGTAAAAAAATTTTTTTTTCATGGCTGTAGCTTACCAATTAATGGTAACTGCGGTATGTTGTTGTTGGCTAACAGATGGTAATCACGGCCAAAAAATATTTTCCAGAATCATAAAAAAAGAACTACATTCACACAGTACATCTTCAATCATTGCATTACAAACAATATACACTAAACATTGCTTAAAATCTGGTAATATGTAACAGCAATAAATGCTCTAAATATATTAAATACCAAACAGACTATTTTCACAAACACTTACATACATACAGTATGCACGCACATACAAAAATTGTCATATGCATACTAAAAAGAACTACTTGTTTGTTTAATCTATACTTTTGAACCCTATTATAACATTCCTGCATATATAACACTTTCCTACACACTTTTATTTCCTTGGCCCTCCATTTTCTTATAAACCACAATACTTTAATGTTCTTCCAATAAAAACAGGTATTTTTAATTTTCTGCTCACAACATCTCTTTTTACTCAAATAATGACCACAACTCTATAGAAGTTTTTCAAAACAGTAACAGGCAGTAGCCTACAGTCAACTTATAGGAAATATTTTATGTTCGGGAGAATATGACTGGTGTGTATTACAGTGAAATCACTTACTGTGATCTTGAAGTCTATTACAGAGAACATACAGACAAGTGGGAAATTCATTACATACGACTGATGAAGCCCCATGAACTCCACAACAATTTATCCTAACTATGTGCTGACTGACTGTACACACATAATGAAACTGGATGTTACTTTTCTGTGTAATGTAACTTTTTATATAAAATTATTGTTTTCTGTTTATAAAGTCTTCCTGCATACCACTCATCCCCCCCCCGCGGTCTCCGCAAAACGTTATAACAGAGTTCTACTATGTACCCCACAACATGTTTACATTAATACTACATCTATTCTGTAACTAGTAGTCATGTGTCAAACAAGTACATATTGTGAAGTTTTATTGAACATTATCACATTAACATTGTGCTATGTACTTTGTAAACATGAAAACCAAATTAGCACACAGGGTCAATGAATAAAACAAGGCTACTGCTAATTGGAGCCAGCTTTTACACCTGAGAGCCAAATGTACTGTTCAGCCAGCCTTAAGAATGGATAAGGTGAGTGAATGTTTATGGAGCAGTTGAGAATGAAGATACGGAGATAACTGAAGTGACCTGAGAAAACTACCACACCACAGAATAACACCCCAAGTGTGTCAATTTTCTACTAAGATATGTGTAACATATCACCTTCCTAGTAAGAAGAGGAAAGTACCACTGAATTTCAAGCAAGTCTTATACAGAGGTCATACTTCGTGCCCATAGTGACATATGGAGCAGAAACATGGATTTTGGACAGAAGAACAGAAAGAAAAATGTAGGCGATAGACATGAAGTTCGCTAGGAACATTATGGCTGTCATCAGAAGAGATAAGTTGAGAAATGAAGTGATACAAGAAAGAGTTCAGGTCCAGAGAATTCCTTAGAATATTGAGGAAGCACATATGAGGTGGTACACAGAATGAGCAGTGAGAGGTTGCTGAGGAAAATACTGAAATTGTGGATACAGTGGATAGAGACGTAAGGGAAGACCGAGGAAGAGATGGAGGAACAGGCAAAGGAGGAAGGGAAAAGAAGAGGAGCTGACTGAGAGACAGTGGAAGAGGAAGATGGAGGAGTTTATAAGACTGACCCGGTCACAGGCTGGAAGCAGCATCGGATGATTATGTGTGTAACACAAAAAATAACTGTAATGTGCTATTCATTTCTGCCTTATAAATTAGGATTAAAATTACTTATTCGCTGATAACTCATGTGAATTGTTACAGAATGTGTTTACATTAAGGTAGTTAAAGACACATTTTTTTAAACACTGGTTTAAAAAGTAGTGAGTTTATCACACCAGATTAGATAGCTGATAACAGCACGCTTACAAAACAAATATTCAGAACAATTAAAGGAAAGCAGCTGCCTATTTAATATAGTAATAAGAGAATTAGCTGAAAGGTTATAACAGAACGTCAATAAAAATCTCCATAAAATTACAGTATATAAAAATCACTAGTAAAAACATTAAGAGGGTCTATGTGATTGTAATGGAATATAGTTATAGAGTTTATGCTGTTATAACAAGATGACTCAGATACCACAATCAAAATACTGAAATCATATAGCAGACAAACTACACTCTACTGTTAACTTCTATAATTAACAGTGATTTGTTGTTCAGCATATTGTAGTACAGCAGCGAAGCAAAGATCCTATGGATGTGAACTGTATTAGATATCTGTGAGCATCCTGAATGTTTATATTGCAACTACACATAAACATTCTGGCGAAGTTAGTGCTATTATTTTATAAAGTAAGAAATAAAAGTAGAAAATAAACATTGTACAAATATATGCACACCTGATTTTTTCTTTCCGAACTAGTTTCCATGCAAAACAGTCCACCCCAAAGACATTTAACACAACACCCTTCAATTGGTAAAGCTTTCAAAAAGTTTTATAAATATTTAAAAGCATAAAAAATTGCACCATTAATGTTAAATGGCTGAAATAATTGCTGAATATACAGTAGAACCCTGATTTAACAAAATTCAATGGTTCTAGAAACTCTTTACTGTTAAATTGATATTTAATAAAATCAGAGTTCATTAAATAGGGAACCCAGGATCACTGTTTCCAAATGTCTCGCTAAATCAATGTTTTGTTAAATAAGAATTCGTACAATTGGGGTTCTACTACATCAGACTCATCTGAAGAGACCTCTTACAATCAAAATCTTACATAAAACTCATCTGAGGTGTCTAAAAAGTCTGACGTCTAAAACTCACAAGTCACACATTTCTTTATATAAATGTATGGAAGTCTGACACTAGATGCTATTATCTAGCTTACTATCTTAACAATTATGAATACCATCCACTGCACAACGCAAGTATAATATTAGCTCATACTGACAGCTGCTGGACTAATATCTGTGCTTTGGCAAATTCACCCTAAACTTTCCCTCATACATCAACTTCTTGTTTCGTGACTCTAACTGATAATATCACTAAATAACTATGTATTTTCATTTAGAATATTCTTGTTACATAATGTTATTCAGAAGCAAATTGTACTCCAAAGGCAAGCAAAGGAATGGAAAGATGTTTATAAGTGCTGACATTTAATCAACATAATAGTGTACTAAAGTTACGTAATTTCACAAGGTTAAAATAAAAACTACGTCAAAGATATGAAAGTAAATGGAGATGCTATGATGTCATACCTATTAAATATTACTATATATACTTACATGAACAGAAAAGTAAAGGTGAAACTATGGGTTCATTTTATACCAAAATATGACAAAAAAAATTTGAATGTGTATGTTTCTTAATGGTTAGTTTCAGCTGCAGCAAGCTGTACTTATATGCTAAAAATGATATGCCTGACAATATCACTAAAATACATCAGAAACATTTTTAAACAAAATAGTAATGCATTTTTGAAACCATATTTCTTGAACTGTAGGAACAGTTAAGCTCAAAGCACTGGTGGTAGGTTAAATATTTTTATCCTCTCGAACACTTTTACAAACACAAACTTAGTGAGCTTTTTCAAAGTTGTGGCTCCAGTTAGCTTTCCTCTTCTCTATGAAACTGCGAATACCTTCCTGTCCATCTGCTAGAGCTATGTTTCTCACCATTACTTCTTCACCAAGCCTAGAAAATAAAAATTCCACATCTCAGGAATTAGATAAAGAACAGAGCTCTTACAACTGTAACTACTAATGAATGTCTACATACAGTGAAATACCGTACTGACAGATGCATCCGACAGCAGCTGAAAGCAGACAGGTTTAAGCACATCTCAAACATTTCATTACATTTTATTTTGGAAACATGCTACCAACATTTAGAATGATAATGACAGACCTGTGTTGAAACCCATGTGTGCAGAGAAATTCAACCTACTTGCAGCACCAGTGATTTTACCTTGACTGTGAGACTGAAGGAATAACGACAACAGAAACAAAGAGAGAGCACATTAAGTCTGATCTGAGCTACATTTAAATCATTATAACAATCCCTGCTAACCCTTATTTACTATCTTGCGATTTCTGTACTGTCGGCAAAAAAAATTTTACAAGCCTTTATCAATGGGTTTTGGAGGCTAACATTAGCCACAGAAGTTGTTACAGCCTGGTTGGGCGCAATTTGGGAATATGTTTCGGCAAATCCCTTGCCACGGCATCTGCGTGTTTTTTTTATGTTTGTGTGTCAGCACAAACACATGGATGGCGACATACTGATAATGTAAAGGGTACAGGGCAGTATCAGGAAGAGTAATCCTGGCAAACACATCTGTAATGCAATAGCGATTTTCCCTCCCCTCTGCTCTAAGCATGTGTACTCTGAGGGAGGGGCAAGATGAAGAAAGCATGCACATGACCAGTTCTCATCTATTGCACCTCCTTCTCCTCCATCCTGAGCGAGGATATAAGTGGTAGCGCAGCTGTCGGCATCAGTAGTTCTGGGACCACTGTTGAGACAGACAGCATAGTTGGGAGTATTTTGATGGTAACAATTTGCAAGGACGTCGAGAGCAAATAACTGCGCAGAAATAGGGAAACGTTGTTCTGTTGGGATAGGCTTCAGATATAGTCTTGAGTAGCATGGTTTTAGGCTTTCTGTGCTTGGTGTCTTCAACACAAGGTCAAGGAGAACAGCAACACGAGGTTATCCAGTTCAGGAAAAACCCTGGTTAAATGCCATTGGTATACGATGGGTGCGCCAGCGTGTCTAGACGGGTGCACTGTAGTTTTTGGCCGGGTCCTGCACCTGTCTGACTGGAGCAGTCACCGTGCAGGATGGCTAGACGTGGCTGTCACTGAAATGACCTCAAATGAGGTTTCCACTTCCCTCTTTGAGTAGAGGCTTGGGGTTAGTAGTTGGTTGGTTATCCGTTTTCATGTGTTCCTCTCTGCCTCACCAACATTCCCGTAACAGTTATAAGCGTAGGTTGCCTAGGGAAACCCAGCAGATAAGACACCTTCTACGCTCAGAGGACAGCATGAACATTATCCTCAAGCAGATACAAAGACCAGAAGAAGATACCAGCCCCGAGGAGGGAGAGGTTCCAGTTACCAGACACACCCAGGAGGCACAGCCTGACGAGAGGAAAATACAGGTGCAACAAAGTCATGCTGTAAACAAAACAGTCAGCAAAACATTCCAGGCATTATAACATTTGCAATACCAGATTAAGTATAATACCTTAAGTGTAAGTACAGTGCAACACTGCGCCCTTAAACATTGTAACAATGAAGTTGGGACTTGTGTGAATGCTCTAAATTTTGACACCAGTACTACTTGGTCCAATCATAACTAATATTTTACAATTTATATTTATTTAATACAAAATAATTTGGAACATTTTACGTTTCATGTAGTTCAATGTTGCTGAAAATAAATATAAAAATAGGAAACCATTCTGGTAAGTATGAAATTTGTACGTAAAAATGATTATATTATCGACAATTAGAGCAATATAAAAACTTTGATAACTGCAAGCCTTAAACTTTATTTACACACAAATATATTGACTGTATATTGCCAAAAGGGCCAATATCACATTTGTTGCAATGTGATATTTGCACATTAAGCAGTGCGCCATAAGGACCAATATCACATGTTTCAAAATGTGATATTGGCCCTTTTGGCCAAAAACCTACAATTTCTAGTAACAGTTTAGAGATTTTAATGTGTTACTACTTGAATATCTGTCTTTCAACCAACTCCTATGACAGTAAAAATTTTGAAAAAAGTAACTCACTTGTATGCAGTTCTGATATCCTCTTCCATCTGCTGATAGAAAAACTTCTTTCCCATTGCCACGACTGCTCTGCTTTTGTCACAAATTGCTTGGACTATCTTCGTCACTTCCTCATCTTAAACAAAGTTCCAGGAATTGTCTTAAAATATGCAAAACTTATGGCTAGTTAAAGCATTAGTCAACTGAAACCACTTAAGCAAAATAAATTATGGCAAATAAACTTGTATTCACAGAAATCAAAATGTGTCTCACGGTGGACTCTGGACAAATAAAACTATGTCTACCAAAGTACACTAGAGACCATATTAAGTAATGGTACCTAGAAGGTTACAATTCTTCCAATGCACAGTATAGTTTTTGAGATGAATGAGGCAATGACAGAAAACCTAAAAACTTGAAGTTGGATGTTGTGAAACAAGGAAAATAATATGCATCATACCCAAATTCTCTTGTGCCACAACCTTGCTGACCAGTCCTGCATTGAAGGCCTCATCAGCAGTCAGCGGGATCCCAGTAAACAGCATGTGAGCAGCTACTTTCCTGGGCACTGCTCGGCCCACTGCGATACCAGGGGTGGAACAGAATATGCCAAAATTTGCTCTGGAAATTAAAATATCATCCTTCAGGAAAGGTTTCAAAAACATTTTTACATCTGCAGTGCTCTTCTGGATGGTCGTTGCTACGAATGTCAAAATATTTCTTTTATACATACATTCCCAGAGTTTTGCTTTCCCTTATTTTACAGTCAACATACCCTGGCGTGGAGAAGGTGCTGTTGTCCGTGCACACGGCAATGTCGCACGTAGCAACTAGCTGGCAGCCGGCAGCCGCAGCTAGCCCCTGGATCACGGCTATGACTGGCACAGGACACTGCAGAATGCCCAGCATGAGGCGGGAACATGTGGAAAACACTTGCTGATGGTAGTCTGGCCCATCTTGGCTTGTCTGCACACAGCACAGTCTAGCAGAAAGACATGTTCTCCATGAGCCATGCCATACACTTACATATACGATGGTATAACCCATTCACGGTAAAGTGAGTACTTGGGCACTCTTATTTAGATATATTTTCAAACTATTTGCACATTTCTGCCAAAAGAAAATGTAAACATAACACATGCTTTATTTTAAAAACACTGTGCACATATTTATATGCAGCGGAACAATACTAATTGGCCAAATATACATCTAGAGAAGGGTGTCCAAGTCATCATTTGATCGTGAATAACCTATAATATCATTGAATACATTTTATATAACAGGTCTTGTTGGGTGACTTGCACATTAAACAAATCACGATAAAAATTGTAAGTTAAGTTACGCTTTACATTTTGCCACTTTCCTGAAACAGTAAAGTGGATTACTAACTTAACCTTTATTGCTGGTTGAAAGCTGGAAGTAAAATTAATTTGCTCAAATATTGATATGACAACTGTTAATTAAAGAAGCACATTCTAGTTTTGGAGTCCCCCCCCCCCCCACTTCACCACCCAGGCACGCTCACGTGAAACAACATAAAGCTTCTGCTCGTACTTAACCGTGAAACGTAATGAATCTTTGTTTATGGTGCTCACCAACCTGCTAGTGGTTTTTGTTTAGTTTTTGAACAACATGGAAAAAATAACCGGTACAAGGCTTACTGCACAATTTGCAAACGTGGGTTTAGTGTATGGCATGGTGGTAATTCAGACTATGTGCATCATTCAAATATTAGGTGTCTGTAATGACAAAGGCGAAAGAACAAGGGTTGAAAGTTGAGGAGATGAACAAAATTTTAGGGTATTTTTCTTAGTGATGAACAAAATTTTACACTTTTTTCTTAGTATACCAGCATCCAATGCTCACACTGAACTAATTTCTTTCCTTAATGAACAATAAATGGTCTGATAATAGGAACCGTTGAATCATAGATCTAATGAAAGCAGAGTTAAAATAAGTGTTAATTTTCATTACTCATGCAGAGAATTTATTGACAATGTAAAGAAAAATCCTAAACTTCAAGCTGCTACACATAATGTTCAGAAATACAGTTTTAAATAAGGACTTTTTCTTTCTGTAAAATTTTTTGAACCTTTTCATGCATTTAATGTAATTAAATACATTGTTTTTTTTTATCTTAAGTACAGTGAATATGTAAAGAAATACAGAAAGATCCTAATCTGTATGGTACAAAACTCCATAGCTGTACATGGTAAAAATATAGATGTAAATTAGGACATATGGTTTCTGTAAAAATTTTCGTACCTATTCATAGTTTAGTGCAAATAAATACAGTAAATGCATTTAAGGCCTAAAGAAAGGGGAACATGCACATGTTGGGTATTTAACTAACACATTACCAGCATTTAGAGTTATTGCTAAATAAATACCATGTGTACTTAATGCCACGACTTAAAACAATATATAACATGTAAAAAAAAACATCACCGTAAATGTAAGAAATTCAGAAATTTTCAAACGGGATGAGAACCATTTGTGATTGACTTGACGTCACTTGGCGCAAATCGCTTGGCGGGAAGTCACGTTTTCCTAGTCGAGGCAAGGCCAGTTACGTTGTTTACGGTGTCTGTATTTTAATTTAGGAATTACAAAACAACTTGCAGCTACATGTTCGTGTTGAAGTCTTTAAGCGTGAAGTACGGTGAATATTTATCGTGGTGGTAAATTGTGCTACAGAATACGAGTTTAATACAAATATACTAGACTCACATGTAGCTAATGGTTTGCACCATTTCAGGGCCGTATTTATTGCATACTTGTTTCTCAGATATCACCTGAGAGAATATCAACTGAAATGTGATCGTGGCGTGAGATTCACACTAAAATATTACTCATTATTCAACGCAGTACTTAACTACTTAACATGTTAGTAATAGATCAAATAATCAGGCACTAACATACTAACGTAAAATTTTAAAATTTTACTCTGGAAGCCATTTTTGTATATTATACGGACGGTAGGCAGCAAGCGGGCTGGATTTTCACCGGATGAGGTCACAACGGGCGCCATGCTGAGGTCGAGCGTTTCGGTGGGCATTTTAAATTACGTTACATTTTTCGCTGACTACACTTGAATCAACGCCTAGAAATTAAAAGGAAAATGTGATTATTGCTTAAAAATGCCTGCGGAATAGAATATAAAAATTTACAAAAATTGTGCATGTGGAGAATTATTAATTTATCTTTTTATATTTAATTTTTTTCTTATGACTCCCTTATATCTACAAAAAAAAAATTGGCAATCCTACCTCTTGCATCAGTTTAATGCTTGGTTTGGATTCCCCTCCCCTCCCAAAGAATTTAGCGATGTAATTGACTAAATAAAACTATAATCCAAAGACTCTTTTATCTTTTTTTGTTGCTATGCCAAAAAAATCTTTTGACAGTCATTTTGGAAACTCTATATAACAATTTTTTACAAATACATTTTAAAAATACCTGAATAACTCCCTTCGTCCTGTGCCCACCTAGAGACCAGCCCCTACGCCATTGTCCTCCCCCTCCCCTCTCCAAAAACACACAACAGGCCTGCACGCATACATTATACTATACATAACATTACCTGTTGACTACTGACCCTAGGATACTGTAGACAATGTAAACACAATTTGTACATATAGTTCAGAAACATAAAAATGTTACTATTCTATTGCAGTAGTTATAAAGTGCTTGCTGCATTTCACCCTTCACCTTAATCTTAATATTTGTTACAAATTGATGTGTATAAAAATACTTTAAACATTCACCATACAATTTAAGGGCAATGGCACACAGCCATCTTTAATTTACAGTATTTTCTCCGCTACAAGCATTCCTGAAGGCATATCAATATTTTCAACACTTCCTTCTCTGAATGTTAGTCTACTAAACTTTTTTACGTTGCTAGATAGTAAATTAGTAATTCCATACTATCTGACATTTGTTGGTAGATAAGAATGCTTGTGTCCATTCTTTTCTTCCAACAAATATCAGATTTCTTAGAAGTAATTTACTATATAACAATGTAACGAATTAAGACTTTAATTAAAAATTTAAAAAACCTCCAACTCACAAGATACTAAATTTCAAATAATCAGACCAGTAGAATTGCTCAAATTCAATAAAAAAAAAACTATAAAAGAACTGATGATCTTTAAGGCTAAACATATTTCCTTGAATCATAGCTAAGAACACTCTCGATCCAGTCAGCTTTCAAACAAAAAAAAAAGCATCAAAATCGGTTTATTCGTTTAGGAGCTACAATGCCACAGACAGATACACAGACACATCAAACTTATAACACCTCTCATTTTGCATCTGGTTAGAAATGTGTAGTACATTACCATTTCGAGTATGAAATGTTAAAAACGTTGATACGCCTTCAGGAATGCTTGCAACTGGGAAAATACTGTAAACTGAAGATGACCATGCACCATTGTCCTTAAAGAGTTCAGCTCACTGAGTAGTTACTACAATATTCCAAAATAAAATACAGCCAGGCAAAGAAACCGTTAATTACGAACCAGCTCTTTGAGATTATGTCCCGAAGAAAACACTTTTCCATCTCCATATAACACGATGCATCTCAATTTTGGGTCATCTTGACCTCCCATGATGTGATGTATCAGATCTTCCATCATCTGGAGCGACAATGAATTTCTGCGAGAGGATTCAACATGGTTATAAAACTGCAGTCATTTGTCGGCTAAACCAAAAATTATTTAATGTACAAAAGTAAGTTACTATCCTAACAGACAATGGAAAACATACGAGCATTTTTTGTACAGCAATTTCCAAAACAGTGTAGCATCCTGCACTTTGTATGGCTGGACAATGATCATGTGGCACCATCTAGCTGTTTACAGAGAATAATAATTTGCCAAGTCAAATAGGGACATACTAATAATGAAAGATGGTCACACATAAGCCTGTTACATCAAAACTTAATCATAATTTGACTTGTTCTGCAACAAATCGCTACTACAGACTATTAATAATACATTCTATTTGAACAAAAGAAAAGAAAAGCAGGCACCAAAACTTGAGTGGTACACAGATCAAAAAGATAACTAAAGGTAACTCGGAAATTATTTTTTTTTTTTAAAGTGAACCAATGCTTGGGTAGGGCATATGTTTCGTTCATTTCGCCAAAAGAGCTAGACTACTCTACGAAGTAACTGGTGAAGTGATTCAAACAAAGTGACTACACTATGACGTAGTGACACCTTTAAGTTGAATGGATGTAATGAAAGAAGAGTTACATCCACCCCAAGTGGAGTGATAACAGACAACTGGAGATACACCTATGGGTAGATATAACTTCAGTGTAGCAGTGACTAACTTACATGATACTCGTCCCCTCCCACTACCCCTGCTTCACGTTATCATGCGTTGGTTTGATTCTGTCACATGTTAAGAAAGTGAAGGTACACTGCATACAGTTTTTGTGTATACGTTGATAACACTGGCTTTGTATTTTAGCTTTTCACTTTCCTCCAAAGTTGTTCATCAGTGGACAGAGAGTCTGGTTCGAGTAAATACTTTGCAGTGGATTACTTTTCAAACACATCTTGGAAGTTTTGGAAACAAGTATGCAAAACCCAGATTTTACTTGGCCTTGCGGTGCTTAAGAATGGCCTCGAAAAATTGCTGCCTCGTCCAATCTACTAGGCTACTTGTAAAACCAGGACTCTACTGACTGGATTTATTTGCTTGGACATACTCCAGTCATGCACTCCCATTGCACAGTTCTTTCAAAGATCGTATCAGGACTCTACTGTACCATAAATCAGGGTTACTTATGACCATGCTGGAAAACTTTGTCTCACTCATTGAATTAGTTTTGAGGTCATTTGGTGAAGAAAAAGATACCTAGTGTGAAGTGTTTTAAAACTTGCATTTGATACATCTAGTTAAACTAAGGCATTTCTTATAAAAAAAAAAAAAATTAACGTCAAAGTAATGTCAGCTAAAATTGAAAACAGTCATGTTAGAAACAAAATTACTCATTAATAATCAAGGATAATTTATTTTAAGTGCACTTTGATCATTTGCCTATGTTATAAGGCCTATTATTACTATAGTAGTCTTCATTTTTGCTCACAAAGTTGTGCAAAACTTAATTTGAAGTCCTGTAGTAATATTTACAGCTTGCAAATACAATAACAAAAAAGTGTTAAATATATACAAAGACTGTTTACCTTGTTTTGATGCTGCACATAGTGATTTTCTTAACTCCGCCTGTGAATACTGATTTTGTCAGTGGAGGTGGCTCAGTGGGCGTCACTATGTGAGAACCATCTGCGTTTGCATGGCTGTGATTTCCTCGAATCCGTGAAATCTGAAATAGTAAAGGAAGCTGCACATCCACCGTGCAAATTAAATTACTGGGATGAAAACATAACAAAACAACTAAGATAAATAAAAAAAAATTAAAATCAAAACACACATAAATAATTTCAGAAAATGGTAGTCTTACGAGAGAAAAAAAAGGGTAAAATCCAAGAGAAATAAATCAATGTTCTAATGTACAATGAAACCCAGACAAGCTCCAACTGTGCTACATTTTCTCACAGACAAATAAGTGATGTAAAGTAAGTTGGTTGTTGATGGCCGAGTGGTCGAGGAGCTGGTGAGAGTTGAGTGTAGTAAAGAAATGTGGGCCGGTGACTTCTGAGTGTCGTACAGCCAATGAATCAGTGATGGCCGTACATCACAAATGTATTTTCAAAAGAGGTACACAACAGGTTTTGCATGCAATGCAAAAATGTAAGCTCTTTTATTTCACATATGTTACTAAGCACTACTTGTAATTAAAAAGTATTAAATTAAAATTTTTCTAAGCAGAACCCGTTGGGTTAAAATTAATGATACTTTGAGTCATAATCCACCATGCTAAGCACTTTCCATGATGCCTTGTTGTAATATGTACATGATAAAAGTATTTATGTCAATAAAAAACTGTTCTGGCATTTGGATAACATACTGTCATAAGATTGCAAACAAGTTGTGTTTCCTGGGATGATTCGTGGCAGATTAGTATAGGAGTACCTATCAAACACACTGCCATTACAACTACAGCACTGTCAAGTGCCAGACACATGCCAAGAAACAAACCACTTGAAAATGACATATTTTTAGGGACAAACTGTTAACTATCACAATACAGAGCGCAAACCAATACTAATTTGATGTTTGTAGTAACTGTTGAAGTATGTAGAACAGGCTAGCAGGAAGGTGTCAGGAAGATACTTTTCAGTTATAATAGAGCTGTGTCTGTAAACAATATCCAGTCACCATGAAATAGATGATTCCTACTGTGTGCGACACTGCACAGATGCATGGAAATTGGCTTAGAATGTGTGTCCAATGTAGATTTGCCAACATATATTTGTGGTTGTAAATAAGACAGATGGCTAGTGTTTAGATAAAGTTATCACTCCATTAAACTGCCAGAACATTGCTGCAAACATTCATCGTGTGTCGTAAAAGAAGCAAGAGGTTGACGTCTATATCGTGATGGCTGACCACTATCTGGAAAAAAAATTATCTACATAGCTAACAGCCTAGAATATTCTTGTTGATATTTATTCAGCATCCAGGAAAAGACATCATGTTTTTAACTACTTAGAATATACTTGCAGATACCAATTTAGTGTGCTGGAAAATACTGGGCTCGTGTCTTTATTGAAAACTAACCATGCTTTTAACTACCTGAAATATTCTCGCCAACATGCATTCTGTGTTGAAAAGAATGACAATTGTATCTCTCTGTGTATGTGTGTGTAACTCTTAGTATGAGGAGCAGAACAGAATGAGGTAGGCAGTCTATGCTTATCATGTGGGAAAGGGAGTGGAATTTACTTTCGGAGACGTTGTTGAAGGGTAATTATTTTGGTTTTTTGTTTAAGATGCTATAAAAATAAATAGGTTGACGTTAGAAACCCAAAGCACCTTCTTGTGTCCTTTTCCAGCCTTCTGAGCCTACTTGCCACAAATTTCGCCAGTTTTAGCGCATAAACAGAGCAAGTAATGCCGGAATCACAATGGCACGACAGATGTGATGCCAAGTTCGCGACTAACTCGTCAGCCAATGAGCATTGATGCAGATGCACTAACATCACAGAAGCCTCGGCGCTGATTAACTGACAAGTTATTATATTCGCCTCGTATCTGTCGCGCTATTGTGATTCCAGTATAGTAGTAGTAATAGTAGTAATTCACATAAGTAACAGTACATGCATTTGCTGATTCTGGATTTGTACAAAAGTTGATTATAAAGAAAGTATGAGAAAGTGGGGCAGTTTGCTGTTAGGAACTACACATGGGATAATATAAACAAAATGTCACTTGGGAATATTTCCCTCAATATACGGCCTCCTACATGTTAAAATGCAGGCCCCATAACCAAAAATTAGTAATTAAAAGTTAACAACATATTTATACGAAAAATACGTACATGTTTGCACATTGCTAAGGACATACGATTTGTGCTCGACATTACTTACTGATTTGATAATAAAGATAATAAAAATACATAAACATATGACACAAAAAATAATATAGGAAAACAGTACACGATCAATTGGTTTATAAACAAGTCATCGTTGCTATGGAAACATATGTAGCCAATCAGAAATTTTGGAGTCGTTGCTGTTGCTCACAGCAACGAAAATGGCAGAAAACGAAGGTAAATAACACTTTCTTAGCTAAGTAAATAAATTTATTCAAGCTTTATTTTGTAAATATATGTACGAAATTCTGTAAATGTATATGTTTTATGGGTTAATCAATGCTTTTAAATTTTAGCTAAGCTGTTTTAGGTTTTGTGAACATGCACCAAGCATAAGTCTCCAGCGACACTACTATTTTGACTTTTCATAATTAGATTTTCGTCTGCTAATTTTAATACATATTGTGCATCTTGACAAATATAATATTTTTTTCTGGATCAAATTTAATTGCGTCTGTGTAGCAATGTGAGAAGAAAGTGGGCGTATTTTGCCCTGTCAAAAACTTCGTATCTCTGGTGCTGGAATACAAGCCCACGTTTTGAGAGAAAAAAAACCTGTCACTCGCCGCTAAATATGGAAACAAGTTATTTAAACGTAGGCAGAATGTTGTGGGAGCTTGGAGGTCACGGAAAAGGCGTGTACGCCTGATAATTATAATACACACATCGGTCAGTCAGCAGAAAATAAAGACTGTGGAAATTTGCACCACAAAATTTATTTATTTATTTCATATTCATTCCATTGAGCCCTTAAAGGCCAGTTTACACTGACGATAACTTTGTTAATAACACGTGTTATTAACAAAGTTACTAACAAATTAAGCATAACCAACCTCAACATTGTTAGTAACATTTGTTATCAACAATGTTGCCAACATTTTGTTAATAACATTGTTAATTCTGCAAAGGAAATGTTAATAACATTTGTTATCAACATTTTGTGGATAACTTTTGTTATCAACAATTGTTACGTATTTTAAAAACCTGTTAATAACTTTGTCGCCAACATTGTTAATAACACATTTTTCCCGACCCATCTTGAGTCGGTCTAGATCAAAAGGTGTTGATAACAAATGTTACTAGCAATGTTATTTATTTTTTCAACAATGTTAATAGCAGAAGCTCTGTATGTTGATGTTGGTTGAAGTA
>PNEQ01023119.1:0-25025 GCA_003012365.1 Medauroidea extradentata
GGTACATTTGTGTGCGGGTGGTACATTTGTGTGCGGAACGGATGAGAAGGTAACATAAGGGAGCTTTACGTCTCGTCGACGAACTCGGAAAGAAGTCGGCCGCGGACTGTTAAAAGAACTATCGCAGCTTGAGTTTTCAGTCGCATGCAATTTGGAAGCCGAGTGGTGTTTTCAAGGACTTGGAGAAATGTTTTTTCTACCAAAAATACTGAAAACCTGAACAAGAACCGGGGGGGGGGGGGGGTCCTTCCTCCCCGACTGCAGGCAACTGTGTTACAAGTGCATGGTGCAGTTTGCACGAGAGTCGCTTATTCAGCTGTCACTCTAGAAACTGGGGCAGTGGTTATTCCTCAGTTAGACAATGAACGACGCGTTATTATCTGTCGCAGTGGTAGGCCTATCACCTCTGAATGCAGACTATGTCCTACACTTCTCTCTCCTCTTCCTTTCCAACTGCCTCTTTATCTACGTCTCTTCCAGTCTTCTGCATCGTCTGCATGTATAGGTGATTCGGAATAAAGTGAACACTCAAAAAAGCCCTGATTAATTTATATTTCCTGCCAGTTTATATCTTTCCGCCGATGTAAACACAAATATGCCACGTGCTTTTATTTACTTAGGGTCGTGCAATGTTTACAACTACATTAAACTGCTCCGATAAATTTTAGCTACAATATCTTCTCATTAAATGCACGGGGGCTGAATGTAAGATATAAATAAAGTAATCTTAGTTATAAATACCTGCGAGTTAATGTCTGGTTTCTGTCCATCGACTAATCTAAACAACACGCGCTATTGCCGTTACGCATCTCGTAAATGAGGACATATTTTATTTGAATTTGTAACGCAAAACCGCCACTACAACAGACATGACACACGCTATTCAATAATTCAAGTTTCTTTCAGTTATACTGCCACGAACATCGTATACGCACTTCAGAAACAATAATTAACGTATTTTCTTAACATGTGAAATAAAAAGTATGTTGTTTTTAGGCTGGCAAACGTAAAACATAATATACAGATTACCGATGGTTTCACATCATTTCGGCAATGATACTCAAAGTAATTTCCTATTTTTGAATGTGTATATACTAAAAACGGGCAAACGCACGCATATTATGCAACCAAATATGCAACTTGGCGGCGAGAACCTAACTCGGATGCCACCTGTTGGTGGAGTTTTGAATTGTCTGAAGCACGGAGCAAGCGATAACGGCCACAGCGAGTCGAGGTCGACGATAGCGTCACATAATTCTCGCGCCAATCAAGTCTAATTATAATGTATGTATGAATGTCAATAAGATCATAAGTAAATATTTTGAAGTGTATTAAATACAGACAGGTCGAGTTCGTCATATGTTCATTCACTAATGTTGTATTCAAATAGGAAAATACACGGAACTACGTACAATAAATCGCTACCAACCATACAAGCAGTAAAGTAACTCTTGTTAGTGGTCATGTATATGCAGTAACGGCTAGTGATTTTTTTCAAAGGTGAAATCTTTAGTGCTCACTTTATTCCGAATGGCCTATAGGAGCCGCGGTTTGCGTAACGTCTATGGCCCTAGTATGCACGTAAAATTTGGGTTCAATTCCAAAGATGATGTCGACCCGGATTTTCTTATGTGGGATTCATGTCGGACGATGTTGGTCGGCCGGTTTTCTCAAGTATCTTTGCTCCATTCCTATCACCGTTCAACAGCGCTGAAAACCTCGCTGGCTATGGTCTACGATTTTTGCGATAGTGAAAATTTTTAAATCATAAACGAAAGCGAAATATCGAATAATTATGTTTGACAGCTTATTTAATGGCTCTGCCGTCATAGTTAAGTTTTTTTTCCAAAACAAGAAATTATACGGTTACGACCAACAAGTCAGTTAACAGAAATTTTGATTAGTTAAATCCGTAGTATAAACTGCCTTGAAAAAATTATCCAACATGGTGGAAACCATTTTAAACAAAACCGTTCTAACCACTGTCGCCAACCGCAACCCCTCATAGAAAATTAGTTTCTGAAATGACGTACCAGCGGTCAAAATCTGCACTTCGTGGGAATGTAGTTTATTTTCTAAACAAAACTTGCCAAGTATGAAATACTGTAAAGCGTGGCAACCAAAGCATTCTAAATAACTAATTTCTGAATTGCTAAACCACGAACTGGAACACGGCGCGAGTCGAGGGCTAATGATGGGAGAGAACACTGTCACAGCCTAGACGCCCCAGGAGCATATGAGCGAGTCTAAGGCCGTGTCCCGACTCACTGAAAGAGTACTCTCTCGTCCACTCTTGACGTCACAGAGGGTACTTTCTACTGTCCCAACTCAAAGGGAGAGTGTGCAGTAGGAGAGTGAACGAGAGTGAGCGATGATGTTCCCTCGCAGCTCACTCTCGCACCCTCTGTGGCAGCCATATTGCTTTATGGTTAAACCATTTTATTTATGTTTGTTAAGAATTATTTTTACTCATTGTTCGTTGTTTTAACCCACCGTTCTTGTATTTAATAAATATATTATAGTAGATAATAACAATAACCTACATTAAATATATCGTAGTTCGCAGTGTAGATTATTTATTTATATACTTATAATTACTGCCGATAGAATGCAGTGTGCCGAGTGCATAGTGCGAGAGTAGACGTCCCAATTGGAATAAAGTGAGCCAGAGTGGCCGAGAGGGAGAGTGGGTAGTGAGAGTGTACACACTCTTGAATGGACGGCTTGGCCAGTAGCATTTGCGCACTGAATCATGGGTAGTAACAGCTGATTTTGCACAAACGGCGCCGGAAAACGTATATGATTCTTTGAGTTGACGAGCTTCTATTCATTAATTAAAACTTTTAATACATTCTCAGTCGAAAAATTGCTGTTTCTTAGTATAAGGCAACTGCAGACGTTTTTAAAATACGCGCATGTGGTAGATAATGTTGAATAATAAACAACGATGAAGCTAAATAAATTGTGTCACTGTTAACAAGAGACGATAATTTGGCTGCATATTTATTACTAGCAGTCCCCCGCGGTTTTCTCGCGATTATTATTCGTAACTGATAATATTTACTTTAATTTAAAAACCTCTTTGCACACCAGATTGGTACTTCAGTCATCAAGTGTTAGAATGTTCAAGCGGCTAGTTGAACTCATTCTTAAACAGGATAAGTAGCTATAGCTGTCCACGCGAACAGCAGTCTTAAGTTTGTCCCTGCCACTAACAGCGACAACTGGGCCTTATTTATAGCCCTGCCTATTAGACATTGTGGGATAATTACAGATACCTAGGGTAAGAGGTTAATCGAATGAGAAACATCTGTTTATCCTGTGCACAACCATTTGTGTCGGTGACCTCAATTATATACTGTAAAATTTTCATTTTAATTCTATTGCCATTACAAAGTTTCAAAGGGTAAAGGTTTCGCGGAAACGTATTTGGTGCCCCAAACCTGAGATTAGTGAGATGATATATCGTCGGTTTACTGCCAAAAAAGACAAAGTCAAAATGAGATAAAATTATAAATATTCTAGGAATATGTATATGTTGTTCATGAACAATTACCCAAGTTTAAAGTCTATTTGTCGTTTCGTACTGTTGTGTCACAGTATTGTAACATACCAAATTTTTGTTAAGATCTACAATTTAATACTGTTTTTAAACGAAATAGCATCACTTTTGGCACTATACCGACGGTATGTCAGCTGATATTGTAGAGGAACCTAAGTGGAAAGCGAACTGCAATTTTACCCCCTTTAAAGACTACATGTAAATTGCACTAATTCGATCTGCCTTGTAGTTTTTGTGTGTCAGAATTGAACGTTCGCACGCAGCTTTTTAACGGATTTCGATTCCAGAACCTCCCGGAATTTAGACCTGAGTAACATACAACTGCGTCACGTAACGTCAAAATAATTCATGAAAATAAAATTTATTAAAAAATAAATAAAATATCTGTGTCATGGGCTCATAGAGGTTGTACAACACCACGTCTCGATAGGTTACTGTAGTGAAACTCCTGTATAGGATGTTTCTCGCTGCTCGTTCCTGCTTTTCGGATCGTCTGCCTTGATTATTGACCAACTAAGTTTTATTCTTAATAATCACGTGTCTTATAAAGAAAAAAATTACATACATATTTTTTTTAATATTTACGTAAGCATCTTTCTGACGCGAACAACACCTCAATATCGCTACTGGTTAGATAGATATCGTGGGTTAATGGAAAACAAATTTTGTGCTTTTTCACCCTTTTGGGCGTCGAATTTCGAAATATTTTTAATTTACATCTTAGACATTTGTATAAGTATCCAAATGAAGTGTAAATCACATCGCTAGCCCGTTCAGTCGAATCAAAATCGATCATTCACTAAAAAAAAAAAAACATATCACCCCTGCACAGTATTGAGAAATCGTATTTCGAAAAATCTGAAAACAGTTTTGCGATAATTTCTGTAATCATCATCCAGATGCAAAAATTAATTTTATATCTCGACGGGTTCGATAGATATCGAGGATTTATCTAAAACACATTCAAGGTCTTTTCACCACCTAAGAAAGTAAATTTCGAAAAACCCTTGAATCACGTTTTAGAATACTTTATTGGTATCTCGTGGACGTAAAAAACCCAACATTAGCCCGCTGGGTTCAAGATATATCGACGATTAATTGAAAACGCTTTACACCACTTTTCACTCCTTTTCGCGTCCTTAGGTGGCGAATTTCGAAAATTCCTGAAATCACTTTTTAGGTATTTGAGTAAGCATCAATGCTAAACAAAAATCATGTCGCTATATAAAAAACTATGGGATCGATGTATATCGAATGTGAGTCGAAAACTCATATTACCCCTTTTTTAACCAGTTTAGGGCCGAATTCAGAAAATATATTTTAAATGGTACTTGAGATATTTACAAAAGCACCAATTTAAAGCAAAGAGCACTTCGATATCTCGATTGATTCGATAGATATGGAAGGATAATCGAAAACACATTTCATGTATTTACACTCCTTTAAATAAAGAATTTCAAAGCGTGTTTGAGTCCTGTTATAGTAACCAATTAAAGTTAAAATCACGACGATAGCCAATTGTGTTTCAAAGATATAGACGATTCATTAAAAACACATTTTGCCCCTTTTTACTGCCTGGGGATCGAATTTCAAAAAACACCTAAAACTACTTTTTGGGTATTTACGTAAGCAATATTTTGAAGTGAATATCAACTCTCTATCCTAAAGGGTTCGATAGATATCGATAGTTGATTGGAAACTAATTTAAGGTCTTTTCAGCCCCTTAAATGTTGAACTTCGAACAATCCTTAAATTGGCTAATATGCTTTTTTACAAGTGTCCTATTAAAGTGAAAATCACGATGATTGGCCGTCGGGTTCGAGCTCTACCGACTTTTCTTCGGAAACACATTTCACCCCTTTTCACCCCCTTTCGAAAAATCCCTTCTTAGTGCTCGCCTACGACCTGAATAGAACCCCCACAAAAAATTTCACGATTCTAGGTTCAGCGGTTTGGGCTGCAGTTTGATATGTCAGTCAGTCAGTCAATCAATCAGTCAGCTTTCATTTATATATATATATATATATATATATATATATATATATATATATATAGATGATAAACAAACACAATTATTATACCAGGCAGTATTTCCAGTAGGCCAAGGTTGGTTGTTATTGTCTTCTGTAATAAATGCAACAAATCAATAGAAACACTGTCTAAAAATGTGTAGGTCTACAATGAACCTCCTCCCGACAGGCCGTCACAATGCTAGTTTCCATACAGCGAGAATCTTTCTTCATTAATCTACTCTTAGAAATTATTAATTCATGTCGTAACAAATTGTTAACATATTAACCACTTCCCTAAAACAAATGTAATACCCGGCAATTAATGTTGGCATATATAAGGCATAAGCTACAGAAAAACGAAGTGGGCCTATATGTATATGGGAACATGGTTAAAAGTAGGCCTATATAAAAAAACTGAAGCTATATCATTTATTGATTGATAGCACTAGTTTCATTAAACTGTAACAGTACTTAAACGTTCTGGAGAAATTCGCTTGGATATTTGTTATTAACTCACATTTCCGAGCAATTAACGAAAAGCTTAGGCTTATCTTTATCAAGGAAACCAAATTTTACTTTAGGTTTATAAAAATTTATGTACCCACACTAACATACGACCAGAACATAAACCCTATAATACCTAGCCAATCAAACGTAATATCAATAAACTACAAGAGTTATTTTAGTTAAAAAAAAATTAATTTTCCCCCAATTGTCTTAGGTTAGTTCTGCATGGTAAAACTCAAATTCGTCTCGCAGTTACATCAACATGGAAGGAAATAAAAGTACGAAACCACGACAGTGTATAATCTAACGTCTCTATTTAAATATGTTTGTAAGTGACTTTGGAACGTTATTTCTTATTTACTAACAAGTGGTAACATAAACCACTAGATAGGACATGCCCATTGACATGCAGTAATAACCTAGGAGGACAGAAACGTAAATTTAGAAGCCTACATTAACTCCTATGTGATTCTAACATAATACAACAATTAATTTCATAAACGGGCCTACAGTTTCTTTAAAATCCTTGAATTTGTTAAAAAATATATAAACTTACTCGTAAGCCTATTCCTATGCGGGGCTAAAAGAAGTAGGCCTACAAATTATCTTGTGATAGTATGTGATTTGCACTGTAATATAACAATTCGTAAATAAACTGTGCACATTTGTTTAAATTAATAAATTCGTAATAAAACAGAGATAAATAAAATACTGCGAGCATGAAAGCCAAGTGACGGACTTTTCGATGCGATTATTTATATTTATACATCACTGGACATTATGAAACTTTGTATCTCTTCAAAGAACTGTTGTTAGTCGTTCTATAACACGTTAAATATATAGCGATGGTTTACACGGTTCGGTGAAAATCATTTAACAAACATGCTAAAACATTGAGTCTTATGGCAAACGAGCGACTGAATGTGCAAAAACAGCTGATTCTCCCAGCATGCAATCTGTTCTGACGTCACGGGCCAAGCCCTCCAATGAGACAGCCTAAATCCCATGTTCAACAACGAGATCCTTATCGTCGCCGAAGACGCCCGAAACCGGCTACAACTTATTCTTCTTACCCCTCCCTAGTACCAACCTCGTAGCACGCACAATGAACAATGGAGAGAGCCTTCTCAGAATTACTATGTTCATAATATAATTTCCGTTATTACATTTAAATTTCAACAAGCGAAATAAAACAATTTTTAACGACACGCGTTGTTATAGCTGCATAAATTAATTTAGTTATTATTTCATTGGTACGTTAAATTTTTCGTTGATAAGTTGTCCTACGGAGGTGGGTAAACCTCGGCAATCTTCGGTTAAGGATTAGTTTTCCCTATTTAGTTAGGAGGGCGTGAGACGCCCGCGCTGTGAAGTCGTCTCGCGGCACGCTTGTTGCAGGCGGTGTATCCTCTCCCCCCTCCCCTCCCCATGACCGCTTTCAACCGTAATACACAGAGCCGCGTCGACATTGATCGCTGGGCAGGGAAGTGCGAGGTGCGCGGTTCGAGACCCGGTCAAGGGTCGCGACCCTTGCACATTGGTGAGGTGAGAGGGCTTTACGGCCCTTTAACGACGAGGCCCTTGAGCCTGGATTCGAACCCAGGACCTCTCGCACAGTAGACCGACGCTAACCGACCACGCTACGAAGGTGTGCCACTCGCACGATGTTTGTCCGCTGCGGGTATAGCTTAGTCCACGAAGGAGAGTGCTATATTGTGACAACTAGTAAATATTATTTCAAAAACTAAATGCAACATGTTATATTTATGAAGCAATGACGTAGGATACTCAGGGCCGCGGTGGCCGAGTGGTTCGACCGCTCGCCTTCCGCCATGACGACTCGGGTTCCGGTCCCTGGAGCGGCTGGTCCCGGGCTTTCTCATGTGAGAAACGTGGCGGATGTTGTCGTTGCCGACGGGTTTCCTCGGGGTATCCTGCTTCCTCCGTCCTTGCATTCCGTCGCTGATCCATCTGTAGGGTCTCGTTTCATGTCATCCAACAGAATCGTGACAGAAACAGTGCAAGAAGAATCATTGTAGCGGCACACGGTCCCCGGGGCCTGATCGCGATATTTATTTCTTTATAATGCCTTACAAGACCTTTTAGACCATAGAAAAAGAAAGCATACCTGCAGCACAACTGTCAGATTCGTTTGTGGAATAGACCATAGTCACTCTCGCCTTGCACAACTTTCCTTCAGCGCCGTAGATAGTGATATTTTTATTTGTTGGAAGGGGAGAATGAGACCATAAACATGATGAGATGTGAAAAAATGTATTCCTTCTTAGTGCTGCCAAATTAAGTAGGCTATTTCGAAAAGTGGGTATGTAAGATGTATGCGTGTATATACATATAGTACAGAAACCAACGCATAATTAGCATACCATGCGAATCCTGGGCTTAATTGGAGACGAAAATGTAAGTGTCAAAATATTGTGCGATGAAATTTTTCGTGCACAATATGGCAACACCGCCAAGTCCTTGCGTTCCACATCCAGATATTATTTTATGTGCGTTACGTCAAGTAAACGCAGAATCATGTTTGCACTGGTCGGTATTTGAACCTGTGCTCGTAATATTATGGTCAGAACAGTAGTAGTAAGGTAAGTAGGATTTCTGTGGAGTGTAAGAGGGGACTAACTACAGTGATATATTGCCACATTGCGCATGTAAAATAGCACGTACAACAGTTTGCTACTGACTTTTTCGTCTTCATTTAGCCCATGATTCGTGTGGTGTGGTTATCATGCGTCTGAACAACCTTTACGTCACCTTTATCCGGCCCTGCCCTCCGGTGATTAATCCTGCCTCACCTTCGGGGAAAAAAATACTTATTTCCGCAAACTTTTTTTAGATAATACATTAAGTTTTTTTTTTTCGTACATGAAAATGTAATAACAGCTTTACATTTTGTTTAAATCCATTGCTGTTTGTATGTGACTAACACGTGTTATTATTGCCATAGACAGAACTGTACAGTAAAAGCGATTTGACATAGGGCCGTCGAGAGCCATCAGATCTTTAAATACATACCAAAAAATCGCCTTACAATAAGTGTACAGCCTCTCAGATTTGTACCCGTCGTTTTATTGAATGTGAAGGGATTACGTGTGATGTCAGCCTACTGCAAGCCCAACACGGCCAGACGCGCCGCAGTACTCTTTTGTGGCGTTATTTAGGGTAGTATCCGAAGTTGCGGACCACGAGTATCGAGCTTAGTAGAAAAGTGAGATTCGTTACATTTGTAAACCTATGTGACAAAAAAGCGATATGGTTATTTAATTAATGGATATTTATGATTTGTATACTTGTGTTGCGAACAAATACCGAGCCTTGAGCCGCTTAAGCAAGCATTGGAAAATGTTCCTTCTTAAATACATTCTTATCACTTTTTTCTGATAAATTAATCAATGTGCCATATCCCCTTTTTACTCCAAGCTCGTCAATTACAATTTTACGTGTGTCGTACACGTTAAATTTATGTTTCTAGTATATGCACGTTCTAAATCACTTGTTTCTATTGAATGACAGTTGTTAACATCCGTGATTCGACTGTATGCCGGTTCTAACATGTGAATTTCTGTTGTACGATGTTTCTAACGTATGTCGTTCTGCAGTATGTTGTGTGTTTCTGTCGTATGTTTGTTTTAACACATATGATTTTGTTGTTTAACAGTTCTAACATGTACATTCCTGGTGTAAGGCGTTTCTAACATAGGTTTTGGTCTGCAATACGTGGTTCTAAATTATGTGTTTGTGTCGTATGTTTGATCTGACATCTTTGGTTCGGCTGTATATTGGTTCTAACATGTCAATTTCTGTTGTGCGACGTTTATAACGTACGTGGTTCTAAGTTTTGTGTTTCTGTCGTACGTTTGTTCTGAAATATGTGATTCTATAATTTGAGTGTTCTAATATGTGAGTTTCTTTCATCCTTGTTACGAACAAACTTTTTTTTCTTCTAAACTGTGTTTTTATACTGAGTGATTATTCTAACATGTGAAATTTCTAAGTTACTTGGCTTTGTTTCTTTATTCTACTAAACGACAGTTCTATGTTGTGCGTTTCTAACGTGTATGTGTGGTCTCCCATGTGTTATGACCTCTGGCACTACTAACGTTTTGACGGTTGCTGTTGGCGTTGTTGTTAATTGTTGATGCCCGAAGCATTGGTAGGCACAATAGTCAGTTGTATGTTATATAGTTATAGGTCATATGTGGCTAAAATAATTTTAGTTGATCGTACATTTCGGGCCAGAATTTCAGTTTTATCCTTTGTGTTCGAGCAATCTAGAAGCAAAGTGAGGATTAATAATGTTTTTATCTTAGCATTAAACGTAACTTATTCATATACTGCAATTATATTGGCAATTATATTGGTTGGTTGTACTTAAAAGTTTAATATTTTAAACTTAACTACAACACCAACAACCACCAACGTAAATGAGAGTTGAAATTGTTTCGTTACCAACAGCAACTGCTGCAACACCAACTACAACCACCAACAGGCAGTTATGCCATCCCGCAATTGGTAACCTGTTCAACTGTATCCAACACCAACCAATAACAGCCGTTAGTGCCAGAGACATAAGACTAGCGGCGTTCATAGTTGCAAGACACCCACCACAGTAGAGCTACATATTTGCAGAGCTCTCAGACATGCAGCTAGTGAAGAGAAGACATTTCGGTCAGCACTTAACATCTAGGTCTATATCGCTGGTGAGAGGTGACGTGAGGTGAGTATGGACAACAACGTTATATACCAATACCGGACAGCTTGAGCGCTTTGGAGAGAATTCTGATTGTGTTATCACGTCAAACCACCAGGGAACAGAACCGTCGTACATTTAATTGATTTCAGATGTACGCTGCCAACATAAAAATTCTAGAAAACATTTATTTATAGAGAACATATTTTCGTTGCGTGAAGAAAATAAAAAACAGCTGTACGATAAATACGTCAAAAATTAAATAAAGCATGTTAAATAATAAAATACAATAATTACACAAAAATACTATCAAAATATGAGTTAGTTTCACCTCATACCGCTAGGTTATTTTTCACAAGCTTACTTCTAGTATTTGCACAGAGCTGTCCGGTATTGTCTCTATGGTATTTGGTATGGATCAGCGCCGTAATGAAAGGGTGTGGGGAACGGGAGATTTCCACGTGCGAAAATCCTGGGACCAACCCCGCCGGGGATACAACCAGGATCGCCTTGGTGGGAGGTAAAGGGTCTGACCATTCGGCTACCGCGGCTCCTACGACATGGTGTTTACGAAACTAAGTCCTACGACGTGTGTCTGTGTCAAGCAAGTGTGGTGCTGCATCAGTTAAATGGGGTCACAAGCCGGCAGGTTTACGACCGTAGTTAACACACTGGTACACAACAACTGCCATGTTAATTCCGTTTGCACATTCTGCAGGCGTAACAAAGCACTGCATCATATGTATAGCTTTCATGTCAGGTGCAGTAAAACGTAACGCAGTGGCAAACATAATGCATATTATTCGCAAACGGCAGAGTGTACAGTGATACACGATGACTTTGTTTTGCAAACTGCTTATTAATAACTCATAACTAAACAACTCATAAGTTTTCAGCATCACGAAGTTTTAAAGCGACAACAAGGTCACAACACTTATTTTTTCTGTGGTAAATTGCGAATGCAGCAACGATATTTGCATATGATACAGATATTGGTCCATTTACATATTATTTTAAATTTTACTCTTTTTTAAAATAATGTCTGTGATATTTACTATAAACACAGGATTTAGCTTCTGCTTCAAAGGTTTCTGTATCCCGTTCGCCATAAACTGAGCACTCAGCAGAGCTTGTAATTAATTAAAAATATGTTTTATTGGGCCGATAGATGTTCACTTATAGAGTGTTGAAATGTTTACACTGGTTTTTAGTTACACGGAAATTTTCATGTTACAAATAGTAAAGATGGTTACAAAATTGCCGAAAGAAGACTTTATGCAGTGCTCACTTTATCGCGAACGGCCTATACCACCCTTACTAAGCCTCGTAGTCCATACTTTGTATGTATGATTTGGGTTAATTTTTCATAAAAGTGGCGTTTGCTGGTGTTTTGAAAACTCATACTGGCGATTTACAGTTATTTAACTAAATAGAACCCGTTCATAATACGAGATGAACAATTTAATGGTAGGTATACCATAAACACCGATTTTGCCTGCTGTAATTTAAACGCGCAGAACGGCGTATACATTAGAAAAAATAATTGTCATTTATCGTGGCTGTTTTTTTACATCGTCCTTTTATAATAGTTGCACGTCCGATGTGTTGTGAAATTGCCTACCTTTCAGGCGACACGCGTTCTGTTTTAAATAACGTCGTCCCGTATGTCTGTAGCTAACCTGCGTGTTCAGACAATACGAATTTTTTTGTTGCTTAAGACGTACTACTGATTGATACATTTTTTTAGATTAAATTGATTACAATTGTTGTTTTTTTCTAAACAAGTTTCTGGTAATCAGGGTAGTAACCTCTATTTCCCTAATGAAAAGGAATAATATTACCAACCACGTTTCCCGTGGTGAATGATCTCCATTGCACAAAACCCTATTCGCCGACTAGTCCCTTAGTGTCGAATGGTTTCTAAAATATTTAACTTAATTAAAACATTTGAAATTACGTCTTTTGGGTCGCAGAGGACCCTTAAGAATCTATCTTGAGAAAATTGGTTCTTACATTTTCGTCTCATAGTTTGTTTGTTTGTCGGCGAACTTCAGGCTCACTTTGTATGCATATGTGTGTGTTTTGTATTTTTAATTTTCATTATTTATTTACACTGCTCGTATAGTCCACTGTTGTAATTTACTCTATTAACACATGGTTCTGCATCGGCATACTTAAAAAATATGAAGTAAAGTATTTACCGAAAAATGTCCAAACCAATCGGACTGTTCGTAGCCATGGCTTATTCGAAACCACAACCTTCAAGACTGATGGCTGACGAGTAAATTTTTTTTTTTGTTCTAATGAAGTCGGCTGTCTTCAACGTAATAAAAACAGTTATTCACAGCGAGGTGAGTGTGGGACTTATAAAGTTAGAATCATATATCTAAATGCTTATTTTCAAAAAAGCTTATTATTCTTCACACTTTCCAGCCGCCTTCTCTTATAGAACTCGGGACCATGGTGGCCGAGCGTTCAGACCTCTCGCCTCCCACAAAGGCGATCCAGGCTCGATTCCCAGCGGGGTCGGTCCCGGGATTTTCGAATGTGGGGAATCGAGGCGGACGATGCCGCTTATCAGTGGGTTTCCTCGAGGATCTCCCGTTTCCCTCCTGCCCCTTCATTCCGGCACCTCTCCATCCTCACGTCATGTTACCCCTCACCAGCGCTAAAGACCTCGATGTTGAGTGCCTGACTTGTTCTATCCGTAACGTTACATGCTACCTCATCCATATCAGGTTCTTCAGTAATCTCTCAAGCTTTTGTTTTTTCGCAGCCTAAAATTGCTATTATTAATGTTTATGTGTCCTTTTAAAGTACGAGCATCTTAGAACAGAATCTTAAGGCCATGGTATTTGATTTATTTCAAACAATTGCAAATAATTCAAATATTTTTTAACCAAATGCTTCGAAAAAAATTTGAGACTTTGCACAGTCATACAATACACAATTTTGCCAGAGTATTTTTTAAAATAATGTACCGTTTGCTAGAAAAAAAAATTTTGCCTCATTTTGGCGTATTTTTACAACAAAATACATGGTTTTTCAAAGACAAAAATCTAAAAATCCGTTTGGTTTATTGCAACAGAAAAATTCATGTACAAACCATGATATGTAAGTGTTAAAACTGACCGAATGAATTTTTGATTTATGCATTAATACCTTCATCTTTAATATTACTTCAAAATGATGGTGCTATCTCTGAATGTCTGAAAGAGGCTAGCTATCGGCGAGAAGACTGCACTCCAAGTTGCACCTAGAGGCTAGAGTGAGGCATGATGCGCATGCGCGGATCACCCTTAGTGCTTTCCCACTTATAAGTCTCGCAAGTGCAATGAACATCAAACTTTAAGCGTGACACATTCTTTATTACAGAGTTGGAACAAAATGCTTATAGTGTTTTGCAGAGCTAAAATTATTTTTATTGATTATTTCATTTATATTATTTTTTAAGGAGCCAAGTTTCCGGAAATTTACGCTAGTAGGCCTAGTTGTTTATAGTTTCTTGGAAAACAATAAACTTTTAAACGTGCAAGGATGGGAGGATTGTCTGATTCGGCTTATTCGGCTTGACTCGGGGATGTTAGGCAGAGGCCGGATGGTTCAGCAGATGATTGGCCATATGTGCCTATTGAGGATGTGTTCCATTAAAGATGAATTTACAATCACCCGATGCATCCATCCGTCTGAAAATGTAGCGGTTCCCAACAATTCGTTATCCGCCCTTCGTTATTCCTTTAATTTGCTATGCTACCAATGTACAAACGTCTGTGAGATATACAAAATTCCGTTCAACAGTTATTTTTTACGTATTTTTAGAAATCCGTGGCTTATAATAATTGCAAACGCTGTTTTTTTTAACCACAATTGGAAATTTTACAAGCATTATTACAATAATAATAAAATAATTTACGTTCTAATTAGGATTTAATTATATAATTTCGGTTAGTAAATTTTTGTTTCGAACGCCAAAATTATATTCGATATTATATCGTATTTTAAATATGAATTTGCAGCGCTACCCGACAAAAATAATAAATGAAAACAAACACACAGCCTTCATTTTGGAATGAAACATGTAAACCCATTGACGCCATTTTCATAATGTTGTAATTTCACCCGCCCGTTCGTAAAATATTAAATCTTGGCAAGCTTTGACGTTCGAATGGATAGAATTACTCCAGATTCATTATTGGCTAGAAGTCACGTGATCGATGGACGGATGACGAACCGGCGAATAATTGTAAATCCTCCTTCATAATCGCTCTCTCTCTTTTTTTTTTTTTTTTTTCACCACACGTAGTGTCCATTCTCATCTCAGATGGTACAGCAGGTTAGGTCAGGACTTCTATTTATTATGAGCAACACCCATACAAATGGTTAGGTTTTAAGCCCAATATATATCCACATCGTACGTTTCTTTGGATTCTTTGGTACCTTATAGTTCGGGAATATTTTTAGATTGTTACTAAATAACTGACTGAATGCCTTAGAGAAGTGCGAGTATACAAACAATCGTAAATGCGTTTCCTCCGTCTCCCCTTTACGCACGTTTCTTACTACTGCCACATCCACGTAAAAGTCGTATATCTTATAGAAAATAGTCTACTATTTAGCATTGCAGGGGACCTCCGTACGATAAGATATTGTATGGGAGGAACCGTGACGCGTGAAAGCATTTTTTTCTTCATAAAAAAAAGCAGGTGTTGGGTCAAGAGATATGTCAAACTAAAATACTTTTATCCAAGTTATGATAAACACTATGTTAAAATAGAATAGTTTTACGAAACACTGATCAAATTTTTACGTAATTAGAAAATATGTTGAATGCTTCGAAAGTACCTAAAGCAAACTATACAAAAAGTAGTAAAAGAGTTTAACAGTATAGGTGTTTCCACATATTAAAAATCCGGAAACGTATTTATTCAGTACACTCGAGTTGGTCCCTTTGATAGCAATTTTGCTTTTATAAAAAAATTAGGGTTGAAGTAATTTTGTAAATGGACTCTGTTACATAAACCACAATATCCGTTGTTCCACTCAAAGTCGACCATGGGCTCTGGAGTAATTAGATCACAACATGCAGGCTACATGTAGCAGGCTTGGGAACTTGAAGCCCATCATTGAATAAGACTGGTTGATTCAGGATTTAAGACAGTCATAAATACAGTTATTTTCCAAGTTTTACTCATGTACGGTGTTAGGCAAGGCGTGTTTGGGAGTTTATGTACTTCGTGAAATAATGCTTCTTATCCAAGTATTACTTATCTGAGCATAAATTCATAAACACGTAACTTAGTTGAAAGTGTAACACTAGTAGAAATATTAGTGTTACTTATTTCGGACAAGCTACATTTACAATAAGTATAAAAATAAATATTCGTGTAAAATAAATGCCAGCATTTAAAACTGGCAGGTTGCTTACAGAAATTACACAGATTATATCTTTATATATGAGGAGCTTTTTTTTTTAATTGGATATATCCAAATAATTAAAAAGTCTGTTTCTGGTCAATTCTGTACAAACCATATCAACTAAATCAGACGGTAAAATGGGTTTTTGATCTAAAATATATACTTTAGATAAAAACCATTTTACTATTTGATTAAGTGGACATGGTTTGTACAGAATTTACCATAAACAGACTTTTTAATTTTTTAGAGGTACCGAGTTTTGAAAACAAGTTTCTCATATATGATTATATATAATGTACATATATAATATGTATTATATATAATGATTATAACATTATTTAATTTTTTTTTTCTTCTTCAAGTGAGTCAATTTAGTCGCTCAGGGAAGCAAACATCTTTTTGATATTTTCACCAAGATACGATAATACTGAAAGGACTTCCTTGGCAGAACCATCTGTTAGTATAATATCTGTGAAAGCGGTTCGCTGTTTTTCTTAGGCGAAAACATGGTGGTGCCTGTCGTATCCCGTTGTTCACAGTTGTTGCACAGGTAGGTAGCTTCAGTTGTTGTATCTTGAGGTTTAACACATGCATGCACACGCACACCACAGCTGGCCTCACAATAAATACGTTTTTGCTTACCAAACAACGGTTTACCGCATATTTCACATTTATCAGAACTCGGAGGCGTATACCAAAGTTCTAGTTACGTTTTTTAAGCGATTTACTAAATTGTAATCACTTAAAAACTGTGAAAAGAGGATAGCCTACACAAATGCATCTGCACCCCGCAAACACGCCCGAGATGATGATGATAATAATAATAGTAATAGTATTTAAATGTCGCCTCAGACATTTACAGATGAGTACACTATAATCAACACATCATGACTCCTACATAATGTGCTTTGTTTATATATAAAAATATACAGGAAAACAAACATTTTCTGAAAGGAAAAACGTCACCAGCGTTTCAAAAGTGTTCACTTTATCTCGTGCCCTTTCGTTACATCTCTATCCTTGCTGTGCAATACTATGTTGAATCTTTTCGGTCGCGCGCCACATTTGAAACGCATTGCAGCGAGTTACAAGTGATCATGTTTGGAAGAAACTTCTCAACGCACATTAAGTTTGTACATCTATGAAAAGAAAACACATTTCTAACAATGTTTCTATCGGTTTAAAAATTGGGATCGCTTGTTAAAAACACGATTTTCAAGACTCTGAAAATGGCTAAAAACAGCTGCCGTATCTAGGAAAATTACAACTGAATTCGAAAAACACAATAATAGAAATAAGCTCTGGAATTTGAACCATAAGTATCGCAAATAAAATAATACTGTCACCGCTTACAGTCCCATAAGAAAATGAATAATATTAAAGCTCTGCGCGCCAGTTGCTGGGTTTGCGTGGAGAGGCGATAATGCATTTCATACGCCGACTGACGTCCGCCCCTTTTCCCCCTGGAAATGGCTTACCTCACCCCCGCGCTACTAGCCGTCTAGACATTTGAAACCGACGGTACCACCACTTTCTACCACTTATAGCTCTACTCAACTATCACTTCTACTACTACCACATCTAATACCACTTCTACATATGATATACTCTGTTTCGTATAACTTTAGTGAAATTCTGGTCAATCATTTTTAATATTTTGTAATATGTGTCACAATACAAAACATTTTTAGTTCTATAATGTAACATAGGTGTCTAGTTCACCATTTATATTGTAAATTTCGTCTTGAATTATGCCACATATCGCAAAATATTAACAGTCGTTGCCCTTGAGTAGCTCTAAAATTTTTACCTTAAGTTATACGAAACAGATTATACCACTTCTACTACAACTCACCCGTAATACTTGTACTACTACTACTACTATCACCACTATTATTACTATTACTAGGTTACTATCACTACTACTTTTACATACGCTACTATCGCCAGTGCTACTACCACCACTTCTGTGTCTACTGCTACTACAAATAATTCTAATAATAATCGAATTGATTCGTTAGCAACCGATGAGGTGGGTGCAACTTAATATCAGTGTTTTGTTGGCTTCATTGAGAGTGGTCTGAATACTGCCCAAATAATTTGTAATTATTCGCTATATTATGATGTTCACAGGTTAGAACGAATTGATTTAAATTTTGCCGTTCGCTGGGATACATAAATGTTCCCTTCAGTACTATGCCGAAAAGTGCTGTATCTAAAAACACAAAGATGAATGTTTGTCTGTCTGTCCGTAACATATACGTTCCTATACCATTCATTTGACTGCGATGAGTGTGTGAGTGAAGAGATTTTGGTCAGCGCTGGTGAGATGTGGCACGATGTATGGAGCAGCGTCGGAATGGAGTGGCAGGGGAAACGGGAGATCATCAAGAAAACCCGCCGACCAGCGGAATCGAACCCGAATCACATTCGTGGTAGGAGAGTGCTTTAGCCACTGCACCAACGACGGCTCTTGTTTGCTATGAAACATTGGTTCCTTGTTGAGCGTGCGCACACGAATGTTTCTGATAAAAATCTGCGTAGGCCTATAGGGAAAGGGCAATACAAAGCAAGGGGGCAGAAAAGGGTACTAAAAAATCTAACGAAATTTTTTTTTACCGTAATATTTCTAAAACGGTCATTAATGTAAAAAGAACGTTCTTTGCGAAACTAAACATATTATCGTGATTTACAGTACCATTTTGAATATTATCAGAATTAGTATTATTACTGTTATGAAATTTGAAGCATTAAAGTGTTTTATCAAAAAGTCACTATTTTCTTCAATATTTAAAATTTTTTAAGAAGTTACTTTTTTAAATGATGTTGAAAGAATAAATATATATTTTTATGAATTGTTTACGGTAATTTGGAGTACATAGAGTGTACTTTTGCACGAGACAGGGACCCAAGTACACTAAAAAACAGGTCTGTTTTCCAGGGCACCAACATCTGTGTTGGCTGTTTTGAACAGGAGTTTTGTTTGGCGATGATAAACACTTGAGTGTATTGCTTCCAATTTCATTTAATTAATGAAAGACCTTACACATTTCTTTTATTTGTAATTCTTTTGTGCGGTGTGTTTGTGGCCTAGTCGTCTTTCTCAAGTGTTAATTTTGAATGTTTATCGCATTTATTTATATGTTTGTTGTCCTGTTCTTTTGTTTATTTTGCCACTTTGTTTCTTTTATTAATGCGTGGCTGTTTTGAACAGGAGTTTTGTTTGGCGATGATAAACACTTGAGTGTTTTGCTTCCAATTTCATTTAATTAATTTTCTCACCGAAGCACATCGGCACAAACCAGGATTCCACATAAATATAAAAGAACGAGCTGGAAGATGTCAAACGTTCTTTAAGTTCCACCGAAGAGGCATTTAGGATGTTGCCTTATACCTAGGAGTTCTGGCGAAAGCAAGGGTTGAAATGTACATGTTAAATTATATTCGGTGCGGCTCAGTAATTTTCACGATATCGCTTTAGGACAGGAGCCATCATTTTTCTCTGAGGAGAGGAAATTTTGCTACATTAATAAACACGTGGAAAAAAGTTGATGTTATGTGGTTGTTTCCGAGTGTTTTTCTTTCTGTACTTAAAAATAATCGTTGTTTCATAGAGCTCAGATAATAAAAAAACACCCTTTCATATCTCATAGCAATGTGGGCGCATCGAGATTAACGACGAGGTCAGTGTTGGCTAGGGCTCTATAAAGACTCTTTATAGTGCCTTAGTGTTGGCAAGTACGTAGGTTCGACATGTGACTAGGCCCCACCGTATATAACATGTAAATACCTGTCCTTGCAGCGCCACGTCTTTGGATAAGGCAGAACCCTTAACCATTATGTATATACAGGTTGTTCCTGAATAACTTTTAAAACTTTTCGTCACGTTTTAGGGGATGCGAAGACGAGTAAAATGAATAAGTACACTTAGGGTCGCAGAGACTGGGAAGTGCCCGTAAATTGACCCACAAATTTTTGTCTTCGAGGGTCGCAATATGCGTAGAAATAGCAGAAGATCGCAGTAGCTAGTCAAATACCGTGTAAAGTGGGCCGTGCTAACAGTGCGGTGAGCAGCGGATGTGTATCGATCGCGTCACTCCGAGATTATTTCCGATCCATGTCTCACCCAGGATCTCACATGTTGGACTCGTAAGTGGCGATACCGAAGATACACGAGATATCACAGGGAACTGCAGTTTTCTCTGTCCTTTCATTTCCGGCCAGCTCCATAATCACCTGAGTCACCCTTATTCGCAGTGGTTGATATTTCAGTGCTATTTTAACGCAATCTGGGACCCTCAAAACTATGAATCGTGGTATCATTTTACTCGTCTTCGCATCCCCTACAACGTGACGAAGAGTTTTAAACGTTATTCAGGGACATTCTGTATATAAACACACACATATATATGCATATATAAACACATACATATATACATACATGCACACATGCGTTTTTGGACGTGAAATGTTTACATGGTGTTTATTAGTCGCATGTTAATGTTTGTTTGAACACAATTATAAAATATAGAAGTTGACTGAAAGAATAATTTAATAGAGCCTAGAAACGTGTTAACTTTACCGTGAACAGCCTACACGTGACACTCGCGCGGCTTCCTTCGTCTTAGAGAAGTCGTAGAAGTTATAAACTTGGCACCAATGGAATGCTCTGTGGAGTAAACTACAAAGAGTAGGGGGAAAAAAGGGGGCGAGGGAGGATGTTCAAGAAATATAAGTGATAAGACTCACTTGTATACATTTAAACCGTTATATCGCAATTAGGCCCAGGTACCGCGCGTCGCTACAAGGATTCTTTTTATACCATTCAACCATGGTTCTGATTACGGGATGGAGTATTCTTTAAGTTGCTGAAAAGATGGGCAATGTGTTCTCGATTATTCTTCCATAGCTATCGAACCAGTAGAGATCGAGGTATCGAATTGCTGTTTACTTCAAAACGATGTTTACGTAAAGAACCAAAATACAATTTCAGGATACTTTTAAATTTTGACTCCAAAGGTGTAAAAAAGGGTAATATGTGTTTTCGAGTCATTATCGATAATTATCGATCTCATTGAACGGATTTCCACTGAAACGTAACGCCCAAACAACAGCTTTGACTGTCTATAAAGTGTTTTTTTTCCGAACCCTAAAAGTGTGAGAGTATATGGAATGTGTTTTAGATAAATCCATGAGTGCCAGCGAACCCGTCGAGATATAGAGTTGCTTTTCACTTATGATGATGACTACATAAATGTCCATAAACTGATTTCAAAACTTTTCTATATCTGAACTCTTAGGATTATGAATGAATGAAATATGTTCTAAATGAATCGTCGATTACGCTTTGACCCAATCCAATGGGTTATCACGGTGTTTTTCATTTCAGTTGGATACTTTTACAAATGTTTAAAATATTCAATTACTGAAGGTGTGAAAAGACATAAAGTTGGTTTTCAGCTACCCCATGATATCTACATTTTGAAATATTGAGATTTTTTTATTTTGTTTCAGAATAATGTTTACGTAAATACGAAAAATTGTTATCTCAGTTTTTATACTGAGAAAATAACTGTCAAATATCAGGGGGGTAGGACGTAGTCTTCGTAAACATTTCAAACAAGATTTCAAAGCAAATGATGTTACAAAAGCAGACATGTTCGGTCATAGAGAAGTCACTATAGGGAAGTTAACATTATGCAATTATGTTGTTACATATGGTTGCACAACCTCTATGTGCCCAATGACTGGATATGTAATTTATTTTTACTGAATTTTCGACGGTACGTATTGAGGGCACTGTCATCAATGGTCGTGCTCGTGGTAAATGAGACATCATACCACGTATAGGTTACTACTTGTACCATCCGAATGCTCTCTCATATTCAAGGTCTGTTTTGATATGACTATAAATATGATCCGGTACAGTTGTTTGGCAGGGATGGACTTAGGTAAGTTTTTCAAATAGGCAGGTATAGCTACTTAGCCTGCTGCAGAGCAGAGTTAGCTCAACCTGCAGCGTGGTCATCCTAACACTTGATGGCCCAGCTGCTAGTCTGGCCTACAAACATTCACTTCAATTGAAGTAAATATTTGCTGCTACGAGTAATACACGCGGGCAATGCCGCGGACAACCAGATTATATCATAAAAATGATTGTTTACTTGTTCGTCTTCTATGTGATTCTATGCCAGTCATCCGATTGCGGTGAAATTTTCGTCAGTTTTGCGTGCACCTACAAAGATTCCTACCAAAAATTGACAGGGAAAAGCAAAACAAGGTAGAGAGCCTAAACAGGATCACAAAAAAAAAAATTGAGAACAAATACAATTTCAGTGAGTTGAACGTGCGCCCGCGAAGGCGTCTGCAAAAAAAAAAACTAATTTAAAAACCTAATTTTTGGAAGGAAGGGGTCAAAATTGTATGTAGGGGCAGAACGGGTCACGCAAAAATATTTTAATGTAATTAATACAATTTCAAGTGAGTTGTGCGTGCGCCGTGAAGGTTGTTACACTTTCGTGGTCGCGTGAGGATAAACGGGGTGCAGTGGAAGAACGGGGTACACAAACATTTTTGTGATACAGTTTTCCTTTTCAAAGTGTTTCTAAAACGGATAGCAATGGGCCTTAACATCATTTTGCCGCATTGAAAACTTTTGAAAAATTTTTGTTTCAGAAATATTATCGCAGTAAATTGGAAACCCCGCAAACGAAGTTACGGGTGCCAGCTAGCTGTGTGGGCGTGAGAGTGTGTAGGTGTAGGTGTGTGTATGTGTACATATAAATAAATATTATATATAAATACATATGTATAGATATAATACGCCCAAACATTCTGAGGCTATACTTCGTGGAAAAGTAATTACACATTACGTGGAACACTTTCTGCAATGTGCATTTTAAGGGAGGTATAAGTCTTTAAAAATTTGGGTTTAAATATAGCATGTACCAAAATACCGAAAAAAAAAAAGACTTACAGTTAAATAATAATAATGTGGGCAGAGTTAAGTGTGGTTGAGGTCTTTAACCTGTAATGAAATCACCCTTCAATATTTTCCCCATTAATAAAATAATAGGTGTGGACCAACTGGTAGCAAAAAAATTCTGTGCCCCCAGGTTTAGAGAACATTTTATGTTGTCAGTTTGAGCAATACGTTGTATAGAAGAAAACAAAGGTCCTCTAATTGCAAAGCGCCTATAATGCACCATTTACAAGAAAAATGCTCATATGTTGCTGTGAGAACAATACAATGCCTGGTATGTAGGCAAAAAGTGCTACTTTAGCTAAGGGGATTGGTTTGTACAAGCACTATTCTCTAAGGAAAATTCGTCCAGTGATATAGTTGTTTAAAAGTATACCTCAGAATTCAACCAGGTATACCTATAAAAAAAAAAAAAAATAGTACGCATTTGTCGTGGAATCGTCATTTAGCATTGCTTCGTTTCGCAAGTCAGCGAAAGAAAACATTAAAAAAACACTTGTCTTTTTTTTTCTTCAGTATTTTATCTTTAAAAAAAACCACTAACATTTTTGAAAACTAATGCAAAACCAAATTTGTTGCTAAATTTTCCGAATTGCTTATTTTGTTTTTTTTACTGAATAGCACACTATTTTAAACAAGACAAAACGAGATGGTCTTAAAAACTTGACAGCTAAGAACTCTCTTGCAACAAAAGGGTGCCACTCCTATTACTTTCATAAAAGGAATGGTTTGAAGGTGACTTATTTGCCGGTTAAATATCTCAATAGCTCTTAACATCACCCACAGAGTCGTAACGTAAAGCGAGGCCATTTTATAAAATATCAGCCATATAGTTATTACAGTTTCCTAGTAAAAATAATCTACTATTTAAAACGCATCAACTGTATGGTAACTAATGGGCGGTTTTAAGAACACGCTTAGCTACATTTATGGTTTATAATTTTAGTTTTGGTCAAATTAGCTTGGAGTTGCCAAGTGTGCGATTCGTGGTCGATTGTTTACCGAACTACTGAATCAGCTCGAGTTTGACAAGTGGAAGTTATATTGCTATGTTTGAAATTCTACGAAACAATGGAACATGTTAGTAGATAGGTTTAGTATGTTCTGGGCAGAGGGTTGAGGGAGAGGAGGTGAGGAGGCGCGGCCGCCATATTGGATGACGTCATGGCCACCATCTTGGATGACGTCACCCGCCGCCATATTGGATTACATCATCACCGCCATCTTGTTCCCGGTCGCCATCTTGGATTACGTCACTTTCAAAATTTACCAAAATTTTCAAAAATTTCAAAAATAAAAAAAAAATTCAAAAATTAAAAAAAATCTAAAAAATTATTTTACATCCATCCACCATCTTGGAATAATTTATACCCCCGCCATCTTGTTTGTAATTTACCCGCCAAATTTCAACAGTCATTTGTTTACATTGAACCCACCATATTAATTTTTTTAAATTCTTCCGCCAAAAAATAATCGACTGGAACCACTATTTCGATTAATCGATTACTATATTTAGTTCTAGGAATAACCACCAGGGGGTTTAAGCCACCATGTTTGTTTTCCTATTCACTCACCTGATTCGACTCCACCATGTGTTTAAGGGCTAATAGAGTATGCTATATTATATGGACTCTCGCCTTTATCACCAATATTATTATTTTTTTGAAATATTAACCTAGAGCAGGCAAAATACACAAGTCTTGACAAGTATTATATAACACCACCATCAATCATATTCATTTCATTTTTAAAACATTTTATAGTAATGTAATTGTGTTCTATGTAATCACTGATTAAGTGTACAAGGACTGTTGCATCTGATGCTCTTTAAGAAAAAGT
>PNEQ01023120.1:0-25025 GCA_003012365.1 Medauroidea extradentata
CCACTCGAAATGTGTTGTTGGTATGCTTGAACATTCTGCCGTCCTCGTACACGAGATTCGTATACGAAAATCTACTCGTGTGGTGGCAGGCGGCCGAATTGGGGATTTCGCATACGAGAAGCCGTAAAAACCGAAGCTATGGAGCAAGATTTCAACAATTATATGCATATATATATATATATATATATATATTTTTTTTAAGTTCCCAATAATGTTTAAATAGAAACTCGCCACTAATTAAGTTAAGAATTAAATATGTTAGTAAGCTCTTTGCAATAGTATATTTATTTTACGAAAAAAAATTACACGCTCTTAATCACAAAAATAATACTGTATGTATTAATTCTGAATAAGTTAAGCTATTTTGAAGTTAGTATACTAACATTTTTTAGTTAAAGCCACTCACATTGCATTTTATGAGTCACAAAATTTTGCTATTGACTGAAACATACAAATTTGTGGCTTCAAAGAAGTCAGTAAACTATTAACAAAAATGCACTAAGATACAGGCAACACAGTAAAAAAGAAAAACATTTTTTAAGGAGTGGGCAGTTGATTGTAGGAAAAGATAACTGTGTGCTAGGTTCCATTAGTGTATCTACATACAGTTTTTTTTTTGTGTATTCATATACGTTTTGTTATTCGTCTGTGAACAGTTGTAACAGTGTAAAATAAAATTTTAACATTCGCTGTTGAATCACATCAAGTTCAACAAGCAACAATGTTATGAAAAATTGTGTAGTACCAGACAGTTTTATTACTTTCGAATTTCTTTACTCATTATATACAAACCCGAGGATAAAGTTCTCGTAATATTTTATAATTGTGATGGCTGTTAAACAATTAATGCGGGTGGTTAATTTTATTTGAGTAAAATACTGATACAAAAAATTCTACATTTTAACAGTAGGTACTTGGCCTCTTACATAAAATTCAACAAAATTTGCTCTAAATTTAATTAAACTGCCTCAAATTAATTTCGTGAAATTATTAACATAACTACCTATATTATTATAGTTTAAAACCATGTAACTTAAGCCTTAGTTACTTGAAGCCTTCGTTTCGTTAGTCTTACCCTAAAAGTGTTCTTTATTTAACCCATCTAACAGGAAAGGTAACTCTTTATGTTCAAATGTGTGTTATTTATTTTAAAAATTACATTTTGGTCTTAAGAAAATGTGATATTTATTAATGCCATTTACTGGAGAAGCGCAGATAAATATTTATATGTACCTATATTTGTGTCATTAGTTGCTTCGTCTATACAAACGGAAGATAAAGACTCACCTCATTGTGTCTAAAATAGAAAACTACGTAAAATAAATAAATAGTTCGTAGATTTATTTTTCTAGCATGAATTTATTAATGCATTTATTTAAATAAAAAAATATTTATCTGTGGCGAGTTTTGAACCCGAATACTTTCGTTAGCTAGCAAGCACGCTACCGCAGCACTACGAGTACTACACGAAACTGAGTCCAAAAATATGATCTTTATTGTCAGTAAGGTGCTAAATCCTGTTTTTCGAATATTACGACATTTCCTTTTGTGTTTGGCCGAGTTAGTCACACTAACATAGTTTCTGCTAATATTAAGATTATTCTGTCATGCTCATTAACATTTTAAATCCCCTATTTATCACAGAAACTCATATTTTGTAAGTCGAGATAGACATTCGAATAGCCGCCATCTTGTCGACCAACGGTGCTCACTTCGTACACTTATTTCGCATACGAGTTCAAGACAGTGGAGCATACCTGTTTTAAGCTAGGCCAGTTCGCATGCGAATCTGACCATTCGAAACGACTCGTACACGAACGCTCGAGCTGTGTTTTCCAGCATAGGCCCTCAGTCTTTCGAGTCCCCTCCTGTCCCTCAACTGTTTCCACCCCATTCCTTTATCATAACGCTAGGCCTAAAATTTCTTACCTCCTCAACAGCCTGACTCTGCTTTTACCAATTATTCATCACTCACCTCACTGACTCTGCATCTTCTCTAGCTCTTACAACTCCCCTTGACAATGTAAATTGTAAAGTAAATACTATCTATGATATATTATAGAACAAAAAAAGTCTTGCCTTCTGACACAAATTACAAAATAATATACTTTATTACCCATAAGTAGCTGTAAAGTTACTTTGAAAGACCTCGTCGACGTCCTGTCTACTCTTTTGTAACTCCATGACTTACCTTTTATCTATTCTTTGGATTTTGATGACGTATTATGTATCTTGTTTTTCGTAGATGTGGAGTTGTGTATTTTGATTATCGTTAAAGTGTAATTGTAGTATTAGTTTTATTCGTTCTGAATGTAATCATACATTCCTGAATGTTAAAACAGGTAACGTACTGAAAATATTGTTATCTTAAAATTTTTCTATGATTATGATCTGGAAGTGTGTGGTACTACTGTTTTATATAGGTAAAATAGATACAATGTCAGAATTCATTCGTAAATCACATTTTTAGTGGCTACAAAAAATGTAAGTTTTTGTAACACTGAATAATTACATTGCCTATGTCAGCAGAAATAAAACTTAAAGGGGATAGGGCTTTGATAAACAAAGCAGTAGTAGGCTTATAGGTAGTAGATTTTGATACTTCTATAGTTTCCTTTTTCTCTGACGTTTGACACGGTGAATATTAATGTTTTTTTGATAAACTTAACAATTTATAGAAGAGGAAAAGTAAGAGTAAAGAAGATAATGGCTGCTATGTTACTGAAGGGAGATCAAAAGATTAAAACGAAAGTGTAGGCAGATTCAAGCGAAATGGAGGAACGAACGGAAGACAAGAGCTAAGAAATTATTTAGGCACATTGGTAGAGTGTGACATAGAAAGATTAATAACAATAATTCACTGGCAGTTGTGTGACCTCTTCTGTCAATTTCCAAACTGACCTAAATTTTCTACCTTCATAACCAAGGGCTCCGAAAATGTATTTAGTTCCATGTTGACATCCTAAACATATCCCGTTTTGACTGGGGGGACTGCGGTGGTCGAGAGGTCAGAACTCTCACCTCCCACCAAGGCGATTCGGGTTTGATTGCCGGCGGGGTCGGTTCCCAGCTTTTTGCATTTGGGAATCATGCCGGACGATGCCGTTGTTTGGTGGGTTTTCTTGAGGTTCTCCCATTTCCCCTGCCCTTTCATTCTGGCACCGCTCCATACTCACCTCATGTTACCCTTCACCAGCGCTGAAGACCTCGCTGTTAAGCGTTGACCAAAATTTCTCTCACTAACTTACGTTCTGGCTGGCCTCTGTAGCATAGTCAGTTAGGTGTTGATCTCCAGTGAGAGAGGTCCTGGGTTCAAATCTTGGCTTGGGCATGGATGTTGTATTGGTCCGTCAGCTCACTTCACTCCGTTCGGCTCTGAAGACCTCGTTGTTGAAGGGCTGTAAAACTCTCTCACCATACCTCGCTCTGCTCCTTACCAACTGAATCTTCTCACTATTATTCCCTCTTGCCTTAGTAATAGACAGTCTAACATACTATTATATCCTCCCAATCCATTCACCAAATTGTACATTCTGACCAGCCTTTGCACTCTTCTTCTCCTTTTTTTCACTGAGTTACACCACAATTCTTTTAACATTACTGATAGCCAAAAGTTCCCTTCGTCCTTACCAGACTGCCTTTGCTTTCTCCATTTATCTGTCATCCATCTCGCTGCCTGCCTTTGAACCTTCTCTACCTCCCTTACCTATAATTTAACATATGGGTCTCACTTTTCTGCTGCATACTCTAATGGCCATACCATTGTAATTACTATATGCCTATTGACACGCCGGGGACTATGCCCCAAGTTGAAATGGCGGCAATTTGATACGCCAGGGTCTAGGGGGGGAACATGTAAATGATGATGACACTAACTCGGTAAGTGAGTCAGACGGGATATGGGTGACAAAGTTACGGGAGTGGACCGGCTAGCAGGGAGAGCTGAGATAAGATGGATAGTGGGGTAAAGGGCACACGGTGGAAGCCGCGGGAGAATCCCCCTTTTCTGATGATCCCGGGGTCGACAGGTCGATGACCAAGGGGCAGGCTACGTACCAGTGGATATAGTATTTTGTAGCAACCCTCCATATACATTCCCTTATTCAGCTGAAATCTCAATTTCTTTCTCAGTGTACCATCCTATACATTTTGACCAGTTTTTTCACTCTCGTGCCTTTTAAATGGCTCCACCACATTTCCATCATCAGTAGAGGTTTAAAGGTCTCTTCCTCCTCCTCTCTTCTTCCTCCACTTTGGTGCCTTTCTGTATACCTTATCTAACTCCTGTACCTCCACCTGTATATCCATATATCTGTTCCATTCTGCTGCAGCATATTCTTCACGGCATTAATCATTCCATTGAGTACTCATCCCAGCATGCACAGTGCTGTTTTTCATTGAGAAAGAATGCTTTCTACCAGCTTTCTCCAACCAAAATCACCCTGCAGTGCCCTAGGAGCAGATACTTGTATTCTGACTCTCTATCTCCCACCCTTCTCATCTGTATATATCCATACTCCTAGCTCTGTTCCTCGTAAATGTTACAATCCTTGTCTTTCTCACACTTATTTTAGTATCATATCAGTGTCATTCTGTGACTTGTTTCTTTTACCCACCTCTGCATATAATATACAGTCATCGGCAAACCGTTTTATTTTGCCACCCCACCTCTAAACCCATGTCATTTTCCTTTTATGATAAATGACATAGGCCAAGCAAGCATCCCTATACCAGACCTGATTAACCCCTTTCTGTTGAAGTACGGAATCTCCTGCTTTAACCCCTATTTGCATGTTGTGAAGAAGTCCCCAATTAGTTTCAGTACGAACTTGTCTACCGTAAATTTTTAACTTCCTATTCAATATTCTTTGTGACATGTTAACTGAACACTTTCTCATTGTCAGTAAAGCAGGCATCTACCTGCTTATCTTTATCAACTGTCTGTTCCAGCAGGTGTATTCTCTAACTTTTTCAGTCTCTTTTACTATATTTATGTAAAGACAGGTACAGCGTACCATAACTATCTTTACAAAAAATTTGTATTCTGTAAAAAAATGGTGCAGTGACTGTCTTCAATAGTCTTGAGTGTCTCTTTATATAATGATTAGGTTCCAGGGTGTTGTTACAAGGGAAAGAGCATGAAAATGGCCGATATTTTTTTAAGTTACGTCCTACAACCTTTCTCGTAGGGAAACAAATCCGATTAAATGTGGTTGAGAAGGAGACAATAACATTATTTTCCTCCTTAAATATGTAACAAGTTTCTGATATTATAAAATGTAATTCGGAACAAAAAAAAAAGAATAGTATTTTTTATGAATATTTCAAACAAAATTTTATTAATTAGTACTTAAAACATGCAGTTTTCAGAGCACAGCCTACAGTGTTGCCAAGCATATTGAGAGTCTGGTAAGGAGACGTATTAGAGAATACAATGTAAAGACAGTCAAGAGTGACTATCGTAATCGCTGTCACTCTGGAAAGACAGTCACAGGTTAGAATCTTAACCTAATGTGAAGTTATAGAATATTAACAGTGGTCCTCTAACTGGTCAGCCAGCTGCGTCTTGCATGAAATACCCTTCTTAAATCAGTGTTGATATTCCTGCAACCCTATCTTCCCCCTGATTGAATATTGAGACTAAACCTGCCTCATTGTAATCTGGGGTAACGTACCCTCTAATAACCTGTGAAGTAGGCTATTACTGCTAGATATTTGACAAACTCTCCCTCATAAAACTTAAGAACCATTCCATACAAGTCTACAGGAGTATGTGCAATTCATGTGCTATTTCGTTTGGGCAGTATTTCAACAGTTAAGTGTAAAATTATGCTTAAGCTTACAACTTATAGCTTACGTTTATGTTATGATGGTCAGGATTAGATCACCAAGATGATCTACTGAAATGCAAACGTCCACGAGGAAGTTAGTTGATAGTTCTGGTATGGATAACCAAGCCAAGTGGAAGTCTCTATTCAGACCTCTATAGGGCCTATTGAATCTGGAGGATTCAGAGGATACCGACTTTAAGGGCTTGGGTGGAGACCATAGAGGTAATATATAGTAGAGGGAACATGGCGTCACAAACATGTGTCCAACATGGTCTCGAGAGTTTGGTGTCGTTTATTTATGTTTTCTCGTCGTAAAAATGCAGTCGTGTTGTTTGAAACTCACGGTGTATCTTCCAGAATGTATATTTAGTCATGTGGTGTCACCAGGATCTTGGTTAAAAACCTTATAGTAAGTATGTAGCTAATATTTACTTTTTACTAAAACCAACTGGGTTAAGGAAAACAGTAACATGGCAAACATTGTTTACATTGGTCGTTCTGAAATTTCTTCACAATTCACTATGCGATAAAATGGTAGTATGCTCTCCGTAGTTAATATATTCATAATGGACCAAAATAAAGATGTGATTACTAAGCAATTATTATCTTACCTCTCAATGTTATTGCAAATTTCCTGCGCATATTTCACTAAAGTCACGTGACACATGTTGAACACACAACTTTGTACGCAGATGTATAGAGGATACTCCCTCTACCCTCTATTTACTCTAAGGTGGAGACAAAGTAAGCAAGAGTTCAGACCTTCTGGTATTTCTATTGGGACTAAACCACATTTTAAATTTGGTTAAAGGACTTGTTGAAACAGTAGAAGCTCGTCACAAATAAAAACTGTGCCAGTAGTAGTTAGTGGACGCTATCTTTTATTTTACGTGTGAGGCATGGAAACTGAGAATTTGATAAGTTGAATATAACAAGTCCGTGAAACACCTCATTGCCTATAGGTGTGAAGTACCAAACTAGCATGCAGTATTTTCGTAGAATGTATTTTCCAACTGGACTTAAAGTGATAACCCTGTTATTTTGTTTGTGAAAGTAGGGCCTATGTGGTAAACTCCAATGCAGATTTTTGTGATTTTGTTTTGCAATTACAGTTGATATTTTCTCAGAATGGCGGGAAATAGGCCGCTAGACTAACAAAGTAATGTAACACACAGAAGTACAAGTACTTATAGTTGGTACCGGTACTTGTAAATAGGTACACACACGAAGGGACGACACATTTTTGCGAGGTCGTGACGTTTCGCCAGTATTAAACTGGATTCCTCGGGCGGCAAGACATGGCACACTGCAATCCAGCAGCAGTGTGTGCTCTTTTACCTGTAAGCCTAGCGGCCGGAAGGCGAACTAAGAACGGCGGGAATTTCAAACATGAGGCAGTGATGTAGGTCTGGTTGTGACGGCTTGCAATGAATAGGGTGGAGGAAAAGTAAGTTATCTGATATTGAGGTCTGAAGGTTGTCTAGATTTTGTCATATATATATTGGTGGGTCAGTTCCCAGTGTCTGAGCTCTGAACTATTGCAAGAAGATGGCAAGGATTTCACAATTCTGGTGCTGTAGCAGGAATCAAAGTCTTTGCTGTGGGAAACTGCATGAGCTGCAACTGGCTTTTCTTGTGGGCAGATGTTGCGTCCAGCTAGGGCTTGCTTTGTGTCAGCTCTATGGCCATTCATTCTCTGTCTTACAGTGTTTACATTGGAGCTGGTATATCAGGTTTGTTGTAGCACAGTTGTAGCTACCTTGGATTGGATATGTGTGGTTTGTCAGTCTGTTGTTGAAGTGGGTAGATGGCTGATGTATGGTATAGGAACCACAGCGTGAACTGTTGCAGGGGTAGGAGCCTCTGGGGTTAACTGTTTTGCTGGAGGTTGTAGTTGGTGAGAGTTTTGGACGGACTAGTTTGTTGCGGAGGTTGGGTGGTTGTTTGATAAACAATCTGAGGGGCCTTGAAAACAAGTCTTGTGCCTGTGGTGAAGAAGCCAGGGTTTTGTGTCCAGAGTTAAGTATGGTCTTGAGTTTATTTAAACCTTCATGGTAAGCAACAACCAGGGGGATGTCAGAATTAGTGGTTTTGGTTTGTGTGTCTGTGTTGGTGACGGCACGTTGGGTCTGTTGTGAATGATTGGTTTGGGGTAACCTCTGTTTATGAAAGCTCTGGCTATCTGGTCACATTGTTTGTTTAGGTCATTCTCAATGGAGCATATGTGTTTTGCCCTTGTGGTAAGGCTGTAAGGTAGTGACTTTTTCATATTGTAAGGGTGGTAGCTTTCGAAGTGCAGATACTGTAGGTTGTTGGTAGGTTTGGTGTGGACAGAGGTGTAGATGGTACCATTGTGGAGTGTTAGTTCGAAATCCAGGAATATGGCATATGTTTTTGAGTATGATCATTTAAACTTGAGTGGACTGGTTGAGTTGAGGCTATTCAGGAAGTCAGTAAGGCAGTTTTCTGTGGAGGTCCTGATCATGAAAATATCATCTATGAATCTCATCCAACAGTGAGACTGGATTGGTTGGTAAGCAAGAAAGTTTACTTCAAGCTATTGAACACTACCTGAACAGAAGACCTCCGAACAGCAAACCTACCACTGCATTCCTTGTCGAACTGGCCAGACTCACCCTCACCAACAATAATTTCAGATTTCTCAACAACCACTTTCTGCAGATCAAGGGCACAGCAATGGGCACCCGCGTGGACCCATCCTAAGCCAATCTTTTCATGGGAAAGCTTGTGTGTGTGTACCTATTTACAAGTATCAACTGTACGTACTTGTACTTCTGTCTGTTACATTACTTTGATATTTTCTCAGCTACGACTACTTGAAAAAGACATTTTTAGCACTTTTGAGGAGCTTGGGAAACATGTTTATAGTTAACGGACAGTATTTTTAAAATCATAGGGATACAGTTGAAGTGTGTCATCTTTTCGTAGATAAAAACACATTGGAATCAGTTTGTCAATAATTTTAATAGTTACAGTATACATTTCTTACTTTCTGTACCAGACTACAGCACGACTCATTCACCATGTGCACTAACTCTTAAACCCCTTGTTGACAAACAACAAAAATAACTTTGTTTAAATTGAGAAGTTTAGGGAAACAAAAAAAAAATCATCTGCTAATGTGGACAATTCACATTTCATACAGCAAGGCTTTAAAGAACCCCAGGTGAGGATATACACAAGAGACAGCAGGACAAAGCAACAGGAAACAATGCAGGAATGGTGAAAAAAAAAGTGAAGTAGCAACCTCAGCATTAGCCAGAATCACTGCTTCAGGCTGACATGAAAAAAACTGCTGATGACAAAGAATTTCTCCAAGTCAGCAACACGTGACAAAAAAAAAAAAAATCCACAGGGAAGTACTGAAGATACCCCACCCAAGACTAATTTTAGTTGACTAGGGGTCAGAAATTCAACACATCTGAAATCAGTTATATAATTGAATAAACCAAGATCCAGAGCAGTTTTTGTCACCTGTTCAGGGACATATCAGTAATCTAAAAGTTGCAAAGATAAAGACCAAATAAGACTCTGTATTCTTTCTTTTACATAGCAGTGAGTGAAAAGTAGTTCAGTACAATTTATAACCCTCTGCTTTGGCCAATGGGCATTCTACTTAGCCAATTTAAAGTCCCACTGAGGAACAGAGTTATATGTCCTGTCTATAAATACTTAACCCACGCAGACAGAAACCCTTAGTTCGTGTAAGAGCAAGAGCCATCCGAAAACAACAGTGGAATCAAGAGGCCCAGACCCTACTAGCATGAAAAACTAGACCTTAAATTATGTTATCAGAATGTGTGTTGTATCCGAACAAAACCTACCAACTTTCCCATTATCTGCTTACCAGAAACTGGATTGGATGGAAATGGTATTAACTTACGTTATTTTACTAATCATTAAACATTATTTAGAAATGTTAACTACTAATAAAGGCAAAGGCTGTGGTGTCTTAATAACCGTGGAGTCAAGGTTTTTTTCTAAAACTTCCAGATGTTATGAACTTGAAATTATGTTGTTGAAGCTGTTTAGACTCGCGTAACTTTAAATAAGCACAACCCTTTACTCTTGGGGTAGCTACTGTGTAGGCTACTAATCTCCAGACACATCATCTTTTGATTTCAGTTAGTACCTAAACTTCTTGCATAATAATCGTACATATTGCATTTCAGAATAACATTTTCATCCTAGGTGATTTTAATACCTCTGGTATTAATTGGAATAATCTGCAAACTCAAGTTATTTTGTAATGTATTATAAAAATTGAAGATGATGTGCTGATTTAATTTACAGTGCTGTGTGTGTGCGTGTGCATGCATGTGCGTGTGCATGCGTGCTTGTTTATATATATATATATATATATATATATATATATATATATATATATATATATATATATATATATCAATTAAAACGAAACAGTACCTAAAAATAATCTCCTGGAACTGTATTTTTTAAACAATAGTATATTCAAGGTTAGCATCGCTGAAAAAAAAACTGGTAACTTAAGACGTTTACCATACATTTCTTGAAATTATGATGAATCTATTATTATTCCCTCTAAAATTTATTTTTCTAAGTCAATGTGCAGTAAAGGAGGTTTTCTTTTATTAGCCAATCACGAGTAAGACCAAATGAATAAATTGAACTATGTTGATTATGCAGTTAATTACTTTACGAAAATTGTTAATGCAGCTATTTTTTTTAAACAGTGTGTGTGTTAACAACTGAATGTTCGTTAAATGAGTTTCCATGTAGATTTTGTAAGAAAAATTAAATATTTTTGTCAAAATAACTGTTTAAGAGGTTTTAAAATGTTCATGATTATTTGCTGTATTTTTATTTACAGGAAACAAGTTTGATTTTGGTTAAAATAAAAAAAATCACTTTACCAAAATAAATGACAAGATTTATTAGGAACCAAAAAAGTTCTAGAGCTATGGTGTGTTTAATGATGTAATTTAATGCAGTTTTTAAAACAGAATGTGCATAAATATTTAACTTTGAGTATCTTTTCTTTTGTGTTCTGTGTAAAATGTGTACTTTCTATTGTTCATGGCAGTGATGTATACAGGTATCAAAACTAAAAAATAATGATGATTTTAGTATTATTGACAAAAGATTTTGTGTGAATTTACAGAAGAATACTTTAAGCAAAAAATTTGAAATTTTCTTTACGTGACTTATAATTTTATCTCTTGACTCAGTTTCCAAACCAATGAGTCATGACTCGAAGAATTTATGACCTAGCGGAACCTCTGCAATAAAAGTGCTTAAAACAATGTCAATCTTCATTAAATGTAATACTGTAGCATATCTAATTGATTGTTTAGAGTTTGTGATGAATAACAACAAAATAAATAATAAAATATGAACTAAGAAATAAGAACATACTATTATAATAGTATATTTGTTACTTTAATAGTAAAAGCTCGTAACTCCATATTATGAAAATTGGACATTCGAGCCCTTTTAAACCATCATAATAAGGTATTTACAAAGAAATATTGTTAAAAGTTGGTATAATAATTTCATTTATGATAATGTACAAAATTATGTATTTTTTCTCAGTGTGAGGGAAATAATATAGTTTTTCTTTCCTTTTTTCTGAATGGATGCAAAATGGAGTTAGGAGGTTTTACTATTAAGTTAACAAAATGAAAACAGATTTTTTTAGAGTTCATATCCAAAAGAGATTGTGACCTCAATGTTGGATTAAGATTATAATTGGGTGTAGACGCTTAATAATTAGGTCTGTTCAACTTTGAAAATATGGTTTACAAGAGAGAGAAATAGAGTGTGAGTGTGTGAGCGTTCTTTTATAATGTATTCAAATCAGTTTTATTTTTACCATGACTTGTCCAATAGCTTTGTACAATAATGTACACAAAATATCTCATGGACGCAATAAACTATACCAAACAAATTATGTTTTCTTAATAATTCTGATATTTGTATTGTTTGTAAACATCAACTGGCATAGGTAACTTATAGTTATTTGTCAGATGTTCTTATTTTTTCACAATTGCTACATGGTATTGTGTAGTATACGATACTGTACATGGATATCTTTGTTGTGCAAAAAAGATAACATCAAATGTGAAGATTTGCAAGCGTACTTAAACTTTGCCTACCTATAAATATAATGTGCAAGAGTATTTTATGAACAGTAATTTTTACAGATCATACAATGATAATACATGTAAGAAAGTTAATGGAAAATGTAGTTTAAATATTGCATGAGTATATAGAGAGCTATCAAATATTAACTTGACTTCACAGATAGGGTTTCAGTGTAAGTTGTCTTTCAGTTAATTACTGTTGTTTATAATTTGTTTTTATAATGACTAGATAGTTGGTGTATTCTACGACTTAGCAAAGTCTATTTGATTGTAGGATTCGTAACATTCTGGTGTTAAAAAGTGTTAGAGAGGAAGGCATGCCACCTGTTGAACACCTTGTGCTTGGGGTGATGATGCGAGAGTCGTCCCTAGAGCTCTGATTGGTTGTTGTGGGTTACTTTAAGTTGCTTGGCCAATTAGGAGACAGCTCTTCTGCCGTTGGCTAAGCTGTCCTTTTGCCAAAGTAGGCCTCATATTTATGTTTTCAACTTGGTGGTGTCTGGTTTTCTTTCTTATTTGGCTGTCCTTGTGTTTATTCGACCCAATTTCATTAATAAATTGTTATGTTGTGTATGTATCCTTTGGATTAAATCATACTCGGCTTTTATGTTTTAGTTTTCTTTAACAGACATCTGCATTATAATATGGTATGTCCAAATACCATATTCAGTCATGCACTCCCATTGCACAACTCTTTCAAAGATCATACAATCTCTGATAATATTTAATATAGCTAGCCACATATTTCTCAGATAAAATGCTAGTCCATAGCATACTTATCTCTTTGGTTGATAAATTAAGAGATAATGTATCTCTGATAAGGAAGACAAAACCATTACTTATCAGTTTATGGCCAAGTTCTTGGTCAATGGGAAACACAAATATTTTAGAGTTCAGTGTTTTGAAGCTCTTGTTTAGATTGTCTACAGAAATTGTTAACATGCTAGGAAGGAATCCTTCCAGACCTAGGCAAAAAATTCACAAGATTACGGAGGAAAAGGATTATAGATTTTTATGATTAACATGAAAATAGCTGAATTTGCCCTTAAAAAGATAAGAGGCTCTGATTGACTCAGTGGCTAGATCACCCAATTCTCACCAAAGTGATTAGGGTTCAATTGCCAGCAGGATCAGTCTCCAGATTATCGCATGTTTGATTGGTGCCGAATGATTCTGCTGGTCGGTTGGTTTTCTCAGAGATTTCTCAATTCCCCCGCCCCTTCATTCCGGCACTGTTCCATACTCACATTATGTCACCCCTTACCAATAGCTGAAATTTAGTACTGGCCAAAATCTCGTGACTTCACTAATAAAAAAAAATACAATGTCAGTTAAACTAGGACATACAAAACAATATAAACATGTTTTATTCTGTATGTTGAAATCTGTGTATAGTTCAAAGTTACGTAGGATGTAAATTGGGAGTATATGTGTGTGTCTATATATATATAGGCTATATATATATATATATGTATGTACATGTACATACATACACACACTCTCTCTCTGACTCACACATCCATTGAAAATGACAAAATTACTTGATTTTTTTGCTGCAGGGCTCATGAGTTTTAGGCAGTTGAAAACTTTTAAGTGTCACCAATGTGGTAATTGTTTGAAGCTGTTACTTATTTGGGGGATAATTTTTGTAGTTTTGTAATACAGGATGTTTTTGCAACTTTAGACTTTAATAACTCTACATGATTAAAACTAACTGTTTCAACATATGGCAAGGTAACTCATAAAGTTTTTTTCTGTATTGAAACACCTCTGTGTGTGCACCCCTAGTGGACGAATAATGTCCAGTTCGGATTTAATTTCTCTCCATGCATGCTCCAGTATCTCCACAGTGACATGTTGAAATGCATTACGAATGCATGTCTTAAAGTCCTGCGTGTCTGTTGCCTTGGTTCAGTATACCTGATCTTTTACAAAACCCAATAGTGAGAAGTCAAGTGGGGTTATGAACGTGGCAGTCATCGAATTGGACCATCGCAATCATGCATCAGTCTGCACCACACATTGATTTTGGGACAGTCTTTTTTCGGTTCGTGTGTAACACGAGATTCTGATCACCAGATATGAATGTTATGACGATTCTGTTTGTCTGACTCATGAAAAGTTGACTCATCGGTAAAACAAATTTTTTTTTTTTTTTTTTTTAATCATTATTTGCGTCAGTATTGACAAAGAACGTAAAATAACTTCGAGTTATCTTGCCGCATGATGAAAACAGTTTGCTGTTATCTTGTATTGTTTTAAAGTTATTAAAATCTAAAGTTGTAAATATAATTTATGGGCAGCCTGTGTGTGTGTGTGTCTATATATATAACATAGGCAGTTCAGTGTAAAGTGAGTACTTTTGAAACCATGTTTTCTTTCAGCACATACCTTTCTGCTGCTAATAAATGTAAATATAGCAGTGTAAGTAGTAAACACAGTAATCTACAGATTCACCATCCGTCAACAGTAACATATACAAATATTTCTATTGTACCAAACTGTTAAAAAAATGCTCACACACTTTCTTTTTGTCAATTTTGACATGTTGAAATGGTGAACTTGAAAGATTTGCCATTAAGTTGTGAAACCACACAGCATGTTCATAGAAATGTTTCTGAATCTTATGTGTTTTGTGATAGAAATGTTTCTGAATCTTATGTGTTTTGTGGATGTGATGTTTCAGCGTTGACCATGCTGCCATCACCACAAGGTACTGCAGAAAGTAAAGATGAGAGCAGAGAGCCAGATGGGGCCAAGGATACACAGTTGCAGCAACCTTCTGAGCAGGATTCAAGCAAGGAGGCATCAAGTCAGGATCCCATTTCACTGAGCGCACAGAGCAAAGCTTTACCATCACCTGAAAACAAAAAGTTGAAAATGAGAAAGGAAAAAAAAATGTTGAAGGAAAAGAAGAAAAAGAAGTCCAACTCCACTTTTGATGAGCCTGTCGAGGCAAGGGGTATTGATATTCAGTCGGCCATTGAAGAAATGGAACGTGTGCAGAAGCAAAACATGCAGGTTGATCCAAACAACAAAATTACTCGACCAGTTCTTAATGTTGACCAGGAGATAGTGTTGGGAAACAACTTCATAAATGTTCTTGAACAAGTAAGTAAAACCATTTTACCTTGCCCGTACTTAGGTACCTGAGTTCTGATGTAAACATATATCCTTAGTTCATTGCACCAGCTGTTAATTTACACATTTTGTGTATAGTGCGCTGACATACTAATTCCAACCGGCCAAATTGTGTACAATGAGTATCATGAAAACTAATAGCGTATTCCAGTAACCGCAACCAAATGCTCTCGGTGCGCACTGGCTGAGTTCTGTGTATTCCAGTTGCCGGAACTCACGACAAGAGCATTAAAATTTTTTTATTCAATTTGCAAGTCGCACTCGCCGAGTGCGCATTGCAAGCAATTTTTCCCGCTTTGTTTCTAGAGGCAGTTCTGCGTTTCAGAGAAAATATGGCAGCAATTACTGGTTATCTAAATAAAAAGAAAATGTTCACTGGAATGAAAATTCAGCAATCATCTGTCAGTTTAAGCACTTGTACAATACAAACCAGGTAATATGAGGTGAAAATATTGTCGTTTTATTAATAATATTGTTCGTTGTTAAAACGGAGATAAGGTTAGTTTAGCCTGATGGTTTGTGTACATATTTACTAGCTCATCAAGAAAGAATGTCTTCCCGAATTTTGTAGATTTATATTTCCATCTACAATTAACATATCTGGCTTCTAAGAAATTTATGATAAAAATTATTTGTTGTTACTTATGTTTTGCACTGTAAATGCGGCGTATTCTTGTTGTTGGAGCATAAACAATATGCACTTGTAGCGAACAGTCATGTGACAGACACCCTTGACCAGTTTTCAGATCGCTTTGAGCGCGTCTCGAGAGAAATCAATTGAAATATGCCATAGCAAAACATAATTATGTAAACAGTATTTGATGAGAATTTCGTATATGTTGTCAACACACAAAAGCAAAAAATTACATGAAAACATTTTTAACAATATTAGTTTTGTGTATGTATTTTAAAACTTACTTCGGCGTTAGAGATTCAAAACTTCAGTTACAGTATGAATGATAGAAAATTTTATTTTTTGAGTTCACTTGGGTTAGACTTTAAAAATCATTTTGGAAAATCATGTTTTGTCGATCAGCAAACATATAATTCACATCACAAATTAAAAATTAAAAAATTGACGTAATATTTTTTTGCTACTTTAAACATTATCACAGTTTTTTTAAAATATACAGACACACATATCCACGTTCGGAAAAATATGCAACACAGTTTCAATGTTCACTGCCAATGTCATATGACCTAACCGCTGGAGTAACTTGCAAATTTTGACTTTGTTGTGTCACTATGGGAAAACTGTGACAGTTAAAAAATTTACAAGTTGAAATTGTTGTCACAAGTAATGTCTATAAAATTAACACTATGCCGTGCATAAATAATTATAAATTTTTGCTACCTGCACGTCCTTAAGCACACTGCACAAAAGAATTAAAATTAAATGTGAGGTGACTTAATACAGGAATTAACTGTACGACACTTAAAATAGTGAAAATTCACAGAGGAGAAATTGTAAATAATATGTTGTTGATGTGTGGTTTGTCAACTGATTAATTTCTTTTTCATTATTTTTTATTTTTAAAATTTATTTTTAAATTGTTGCAAACAAGACAATATAACAGGAATAAATACAAATAAAGAAATTATTTATTTAAGTAACGTGCTAACGAAACCAGGCAAAGCTCAATAGCCGAGGCGTGCAACCAAGATTAACTCCATAACTTTCAATACGTCCAAAATGGGCAATGACGAGCACTCTCACTGTAACAATAAGCAAGGAAATTAGAAAATAAATTTAAAAAAAGTTAAAGGGCTTGGGACAAAAGAATATATGAGTACTAACCTTGAGGGATTAGAAAGGAGGTCACGTCACAAATAATGAGTAAAAATATCAAACCACAGCTCTACGATAATTATACAGTGACTTCAAATAAACTACATGGGTTGACAAACAAATTATGCTGCTTATGTTGCGAAGAACATCACCCACCAGTGCGCACCCTAGTTGTACATGACAATATTGTTGATGTACAAAGAGTGCTTGAACACTGACAAGAAAGATGGACAAGTAATGGGGGAGAGGGTGGGGACATGTCGACCTAGGAAGGTTGCAAACTGTGTCACTAGATGGCAGGGGCATCTCAAAAGGCAGCAGACAGCATACAAGGAGGACATGGACAGTGAATATCACGTGAGCAGACTGAACAGTGGTGATAAAATTACGTGGATGGACGGGTGGACACACATACTTCAGACGTAGGGATGCGTACACTACAGCAGAGAAAAAAAAATGACTTCAATTAAAAAATGTGATACATTGCCGCACATATCCAGCTAGAAGAAAAATAAGCTGCTGCATAGTACAATGTAAACAAGTTAATATTGATAAAAAATTTAAGTAAATGAGCTGAAATGTAGGAAAGTATGGACAAAACCTTTCAATAATTATTTTATTTAAGTCGTGTCGTATTTGATGTGGCACAAGTAAACATAGGTGACACAGGGAGGATGAAACGAAACGGAATGAGAAATTTCAATATGGGCTGAGCAAAAAATCTGTTTGAAGCAGCATAAATACTCTGTGTGAAAAGTATTATTAGATTACTTTGTGATATTTTTTGTCCATTGTATTTTTATGATGGCATATATCATGAAACTAAACTTTTAGTATTTTCACGTACAAATGTTACACTATCACACATCCTTAAATGCTGGTTAAGTGTATCAAGAAACTGGTATGTTTAACAATGCACCAGTCGTGAAATTATTCTTAAATCTACTGTATGGATGTGTCTTTCAGGTAACCACAATTATAATTGAAAACGTACAGCGTCGTAGATTGTAATAGCCATGTGTATAGTTATATATTTGGATATTAAACTGTATTAGTTTAGTTCATGGACTGGTAATAACATGACAGATAACAAAGAACTGTTAATCATGTATGATTACTGTTCACTGTGCTTTTTCAGTCAATGAAAATATCTGTTAGTCATTTGATTTGTTTATTTTAAAATGCAGATAAGAGTGAGTGGAGATTTGGTAAGTTAATATTTCAGCTGTAATTTTTGTTTCATCTTTAGCTTTGTTACTTTGTTATGCAAAGGTTTTAGTAATGCCCTGTGCCACTTAGTTGTGGTAAATCAATAATGGTGTCATTCTGTTTTCAGGTATCACCAAAGCATCCAACCGCAATGTTTCATTGTGTTATTTGCAAGAAATTCTGCAAGTCATATGGCATGGTGTTAGGTCATATAAATGAGCCTTTGCACAGACAGAAGTTACAGGCAAGTATTTGTTGTGGATCAGTGTAACTTTTTCAGAAATTTTGCATGTTCTTTAAAATGTAATGTATTTTTTTTTAGAAGCATGGGGTGGGTGCTGAATAAGTAAGATAATTATTACTTTGTATTACAGGGTTTGGAATAGTAACATATTTGATAAAATTCTGACAGGTTAGTAACATATAAGTTACATCCATGAAATATGTGTTTGTGTCTTATTCTTGTGAAGGGGGAAATTGTATTGTAAAGTTCAGCAGAAGCAACTGTAATAAATTTTAGATTTGTTCTTTTTAAAGTTCTACTGTGTGTACTCTGCTCTATCCCTCCATGTTTTCATATACATAACCTGTATTGTTTCTTCATGCACGAGCAAAAGTATTTTGTACACAAATTAGAGGTTTTACAGTGGTTATACATTGACTGGACTTAAAAAGAACATATTTACTTAACTTTCAGAAAATACAAAACCTGAATAGTTTTAAGCCTGTGTAAACTGATAAAAATGTTGAATGTAAATTTCTGTTTCACTAAACTAATTTACGCATTTTCAATGGTAGAAGTATAGTTTGCTTCATGAAGTATTATAATTTTTAAATGTTGTGAATATATTCTTTATGATCGCCATGAAGTCTAGTTTAATGTGCAGTGTTACAAATTGTAGGGTTATTGGTATTGTTTTGAGCATTTCAGTTAGTTCACTGCTGTTACAGTTCATACAGCATTTATATTATGCTGGCCAATATATTGCATTAATATACATTTAGAAAAAGGAAGTAAATGTAATTCAGGTAAGAAAATTAAACTTACAAGGACATTTTTTAATGGGCAGTCCTTCGTTGCATCAGTATGCTACGAGATGTTCAGTGCAGCACATCAGCACCACGTTGCAGCAACACTAGGTATGACGATTTAGTCTCCCATAGTTGGCTAAACTGTGTTCAAAATGATGGAAGGTGACGAACTCAGATGACACTCATTTATTTGCATTTTTTGATGTACATGACACTTAGTCACATATGAAATAAGTAGCACCTTGCAGCTTTCTGTATAGTTACAGAGCACTTGAAAGCTCTCAAAAGGACACAGTCGTTAAGATGTGGCAGAAAATGCAAAGAAAAGTAGCTTCAACTACTTTGCACCCTTTCGGCCATGTATGATAGAAACATTTAGAAAATTTAGGTTACAGTACTGGAGGCAATTTTGCACTCCGCGATGGCTCGTAATTTGCTCAATGCAAGATGGCTGAGAGCGAAGCTATATTGCAGCACAAATCACTGCAAAATGTTGGCTCGTGCCATCACTAACTCAGCTAATACTGCTCATATCTGTAATCCTCCTGGAATCTACGTGACTGAGGCATGGTGAAAATAAACCACAACAAAAGACAATGTTACATATTTGCAAAATTACATGTGGGCAACTCTCTGAACTCTTTGGGATGGAGATCTTATTATTAGAAATTAAAGGAGTTAATTATGTTCTTGATTTATTAGCTGACAAAGCTTACAAAAATATACAAAACCACAAACGACTATGGTTTTCGCAGCACACTTATTATGCACACTATTACTGCTGCGCCACAGAAATGTTAACTAACTTCTACAAATAAAGAACAAAAATGTTTACTATTAATTAATTAAAAAACTTCAAATCACAATAAAAGTTCAGTCATATATCCAATTAACAGCCTTTCAAATAGTGACAATGTCCAACCTTAATATGTAGTCCAAAGTGATGAGAGCTTACCATGTGGTGTACAGCACCCTGAGTGCACCACTGTCATCACTCTTGAGGTCTTCGGTTTGACTCCTGTCGTGCACCTCCTTTTTGTCCATTGACCTGTAGTAGCAGTCCTCTTGTTTCGCCCAATACTCCTCCGAAGGTATGTGTCTGCAGCCTCACAGTAGACTCTGACATCTCCAGATGTCTTCACCAGTCTCTCTGTTATGTCTATTTTTAGACCCCCTGAAATTTGGGGATTCCCCACTTCGTGGGGAGTATTGCAACATCCATGGGAAGACCCTGGCATCAGTGTGGTCAACTCATTTATATGCTTCAGTCGTCATCCATCCCACCCATCATCTTCCAAAAAAAAAAAAACACTTTTCCTTTCAGTATAATTCTTTTTCCTATTCTGCCAAAGAACAATGAAACTTATGAATACTATATATGTACATTCAGTTTCAGCGATCAGATTTCTTAATGTCTTGGATAATGTCTTGTATGGTAGCACACTGCAGTATTCTTCATCCACAGAAAACATAATATGTAAATAGTTTTGAGCTATGTACTCTGAACTATTTTTCAACTATAAGAAAAAGAGCAATTTCTCTTGTTAAGTGATAACTGAACAAAGTGTGTACATTATTATTGACTGTTATGAAATGCATATGATTGTCTCAAGCCCTTGTCAGAATGATATGCTAATATATTTCAGAGGGTGATGGATGACATGACACTGGAATGCCTACCACCCCCGACAATAGAACAGGTAGATAGTGTTGGCAGATTGGTTCATGGTGTTCAGTCAACTTATGGTCTGGGCGAAAGAACAATGAAAGATAGACAGCATATTACTGAGCAATTAAACACCCTCGCACAAGAGCTTCATCCAGGTAAAATTATTTGTTTTGTAACTAACATGATTAAACTGTGTGTGTCTATATACCTAATTTAATTTTCCTTTAGTCCACGTGAATATCATGTCTGATTGTTATTACATTTTTCCAATTCCCTACTGCACACATTGCTCTAACTAAAGTGTCTGCGTACAAAATGTCTGTGTTAGTGAGAATAGGTGGGAAGGGGGATTCACTTTTGTATTTGTGTTATCACAACTTAGTTCATGTTCAAGAGAACATTTCTAAAACAGATGACATGGCAGTGGGTTCTTCACTTTCACCATTCATGGCTAATATAATTATGGAAAACTTTGATCCAGGCGCACTTTGCAAAAGTAATAGCCCTTCTAAAATCTGGCTTCGTTATGTAGTAGACACCTTTCTGTTTGGTAACATGGACCTGAAACACTGGAGGAATTTCGAAACTTCAATTCACTGAGGCTCTCAATTAAGTATATCTTTGAAAAAGACATAAATTGCAGTCTGGAAACTAAAGTATATAGGAAACCTATGCATACATAATTATGTTTATGGATATGTTACTAATAAAATATCTATAAAGATGTTGCAGTAAATTAAAAATACTACTGTGAAGCGACTAACCTGCGCTTGGGGTATACTTTTTTGATAAGTCAATTGTGTGTTTTAGGGTTTTGCTTAGAGTCCCTGTTAATGTTTAATTGTTTTGCATAAATAGTGCTAGCCAATGTTACTGACATTTCAGAACCAAGAGCTGGTCATAATAGGATCGGTTAAGTATAGGGCAGTGATGATGTCTTTATTATTTTCAAAAGCCCCAGTGTGTTGCCCGGCCATTCTACTTTAAGCTATTGCCTGTAAATGATTAAAATCCTAGTGTTTCTACAATTGTAAGTCAGTGGTAATTGTTTCAAAATGAGTTCCATGTTTGTTGTTGTAAGCCTAATAATCTTCTAAGGAAGTCATTTGGTTAAATAATTTAAATATTATAATTTTTGCTGAACAGGATATCACCTAGAAAACCCTCTCTCTAAATGTAAAACCGCTATTGGGCCTGGCGAAACAGTACAGTAACAGAAAACCGCATCTGATTGCAATTGCTAGTGATTAGTTATTTCATTGTAATATTCTAATGTTAAATAATGTGTTTAGAGTTACAATTATTCTGAAATATGTTTTTGGACGGCACGTGAATTTAAAATAAATTTGTCTTGTGTAGACTTTCCTGATGCTGCATAAAAATTCAAGCAACTTTGGACTCTTAGAAATTCTACGAAAAATTGTTACTTTAAAAGTTATTGCAGTTGGAAAGTTTTTGGGTTTATTTTAAAGATGTGTAAATGAGTTCGGCCAGCCTGGCCATGGTTCCGCGGGGCGACACTGATAGTGGTTCACAGGGTACTGCAAGGGGTATGGCTGACAATGTCCGATGCCAAGACTTTATTTAATATTTTGATATTGTAATTATTCTGTAAAATAGTAAAATACGTCTTTGTGCTCAGCAGAATTTTGCAGATTTTTCAGTAATTTTAGTTTGTTTATTTTGTATCCAGACTGTTATTTGATCTCACTAGAATGTTATAGAACATTTTACCGGAAGGTAGGCTGCCGTGGTATCTGGGGACGCCATTTCGGTTGCCGTAGCTGGTTACTTGGTTCTTGACTGCCGAGGAAGCCGGACGCGTATCACGAGTTTTAGCACATGGAAAGCTGAGGGGCACAAACAAAGTCCATGGGCCCGCGATGGAAGGCGATAAACGCACTTGCTAGTATTCTTCTTTATTAACTAATTTTCATTCTTTTGATGTAAACTTACGGCAGTATCAACCGCATGGCCGTCCCACTATCGGTTACTGAGGTTATGATTTAGTTCAGCACGTGTTATTTTTCTTTTGAGTTTGGCTTTGTTTTGGTTCAGTTGTTTACAGTTTCATCTTAATTTTATGTAAAAGAGAAGTGTATTTACTGATTTAAGCGTGGTTGCGTGAGTCATTAAAAGGTAACAAATATGGGCTGTTGATTGAACCACGTGTTCGACTACCATTCTGCATGCGTCTATCCTTCGATAGCACGAAACCCTGAGATAAGAGTAGCTCGCCGCTGAGACCGGAGCATCTATGAGAACTGTTCAGTTTACATTTTTTTTTGGACATTGTAATAGAACATGTGGGCAGCAAGTTGTGTGGGAGCCTATCACTGTAGAAACCAGGGACAGTGCCACCACATTTTGGCGTCGCATTACGTGGGGCCAGTATCGCCATATCTGTCGTTGCTGCATGGAGAGCATCGATGCCACCACATTTTGTAGCTGCATTACGTGGAGCCAGTATCGTCATATCTGTCGTTGCTGCACGAAGAGCATCAGTGCCACCACATTTTGGCGCCACATTACCTGGGGCCAGTATCGTCATATCTGTCGTCGCTACATGAAGAGCATCGGTGCCACCACAATACACATATTTTGCTTTTAATTCGTAGGCAGCTGAAGATGCAAACATGTTTGGCGATGCACAGGTTTTAATTTAATTTGCAAGTGGGGAAAAAAAGCTGCCTCTTGGAAAGTATGATAGAGACAAGAAGCAAAATAATACAATATCATAAAAATCAAAACCATTTGGATTAACATAAATACGTAACCAACCTATTACCATTACGTTTCAGAATTGAATACAGTGTTGTAAATGAGTGCTTCATACGGGGTGTGAATACTACATAATAAAATTCACTATGCATATTACATTTTATGTGAGAAAGCAACAGTTTAAAACTTCACATCATAAAATATGAGACTATATGTAATTGGAAGTCAGTCATTTTAGTTAACAGTAGTTATTTCAAACCACTTTGGACATTTTCCTTTTCCTTCATTTCACACACGTGAGCTGTTGGGGTACCTGATTTTTCAGAGAAAGTATGAAGACAGTGTGCTTGGTTGCCTTGCTAATACAGTGAATCTTCCCTTAACTAATCCAGTACTTCCGAGTAATGGACAATTCTCATTAACTGACATTTTTCCAATCATCGGCAGAATAACATGGACTCTTATGGAGAAATAATCTCCCGTTAACGGACATTGTAATTAACGAATGCGTGCACATTATAAGTGGTGAATAACGGACAAAACGGCGCAAAATCAGTACGAAAATAGTTGCAAAACAGCTTGAATGAATGCTTCGACAGCGAGTCATAAGAAACGTGTGATTTGTACATCCCTTGCAAGCAGGTGGCACGTAGCTGCCGCGTTATCTCGATCCTCCCAACACACACGCGTGTGATTTGTGTATGATGTGCACGTATTACTGTCTGATCTTTGTTTAGTCTTCGTTTCTTGCACATCTCGTAATAAAGTAGTGGTTGTGTTAAATTCTGTGTGAATCGAATGACTTGTTTTGTGTGAAATGTCTCAGAAGTGCAAACATTTAACTTTAAAAGGTGTGATGCGCGCGCGGACAGCGTCTTACCTCTCCAGACGGTGACGACGGACTGCGACGAGAAACATGGCCGCTGATGGCACATGACCTAGCGTGGGGCGTCACTTCCGGCACCACACGTGACCGTTGATCTCCAATGTTCCAGCAACTCGCATTTACAAGGATTATTATGTTAAATGTTAAGAAATGGCATCAAATGAATCGTACATTGTACGAACAGTTTACATGCTAAATCGGGCATTGAAATCCCTTAATAAATACGTTGTTACTGAATTAAATGTTCAAAATAGCTTGGCCCAACCTCGGACATTTCCGGGCGGTGGTTTGAATGTTCGTTGTGACCAATTGGATACGTAAAACACATAAATAATGACCCTGTGGAGGAAAACATACATGCATACAAAACACTAAATGACAAAACACTAAATCATAAATATGGTTATAGTCGTGAATTTAGGCGACGTTATTGTCTAACGACCCTTGCTGGCCCTAGGCCGGCGTCAAACGGCCCCTCCTGCGGAGACTATAACGGCGCTGTATTGCCTGCACTCTTCTCTGCCCTGCCTGTGGTGATGCTGCTCTCTCTGACGGACAGACTGGACATGGCCGTGGCAGCAATGTTATGCACCTCCGTCGTGGC
>PNEQ01023121.1:0-25025 GCA_003012365.1 Medauroidea extradentata
TGGCTAAGTAAAATGTACATTTCCTTTGGAAACAATATATGCTCAATTTTTTTAATTTGTAACACACTAATTTGAAATAAGTTTTATCCTGGTGCATGCCATAAGTAATTCCAGTGTGGTCGTGGGGTGACATGTACGGTAGGTAGCAGCAACAAAGGACGGCTGGAAGGTTGAAGTGAGAATTTAGTATTGGACGAGCCCCTCCTCATTCTGACATGAAATATTGTGTACAGCTGCCTTCCTAGTACCACCCAAGAAGTAGAAGAAATTATTGTGTGACAAACTAAGAATTATGTCTTTTCCTTTCCCATAGCTAACTGAGATTGAATTGACAGCTGAAAATGGACGACGACTCTTTCCCCACACTTTGTCCTAGTCATGAGTCGCCCCATATATTTCATTCTGACACGACACTACCTCCCTGCCCCCCCCCCCCCGGGCATGTTGTAGTAGAAATTCTTGTATGACAAAATAAAAATGTTTCCCTTCCCACCACCTAACTGATATTGGATTGTCAGTTGAGTAATGTACGCCGCCTCCGTCTCCTTTAAGGACACCTTGTCAAGTGTCGTCTCATGTATTACATTCTGATGTGAAATTCTACCTCTCTGGGGCCTCCCAAGTAGAGCGAAGCAGGTGTAAGAACACTATATAGTACAAAAGGTGTCTGGAGGGTTGTAGTATGTATGGGTCACCCCACCTACAGATTGTAGAGACGACCAGCTGTCATTTATAACATTCTGACCTGAAATAGTGAGACCTACCTGGCATCAGCCAAGCTGAGGAATTCTAGTTTAACAAAGAGAAAGACTTGTCCTTTGTGTAACAAGTATTCATGTGTGCGGCAAGGAAAAATAACGGTAGACAAAGCAGATGGAGATTAATGACAACAGCCAAAGAGAGAGGAAGGTGGAGTCAAAAATAGACGATAATGGACCGCGTCAGCCAAGTCGCCACTCTTGCGAACAAAAAGGTTGGAAGGGGGAGGTAAAAAACTATGTGACTAATGCACGAAGCCTTACAGAATGACCACACACCTGCCCTGCAGTGGACAAAAGATTTAGGAAGGGGGAAGTAAGAACTTTCAGGCAACCGAGTGTCGGGTGACTAATGTGCCGCTTCTTTGTCGCATCCAAAGAATGCCTTGCAGGTGACTCGCCTAGACTACTTGACACAAGATAAACTGTCGCCGTGAAACACATGTCTATGTAATACAACACACTGGCCCCAGGTTTTGTGCGGAGTTTTTTACATACCAAGCCTATTCAGCGCGAAGTTTATGATAGATGCTCGGCGTTTTACAAAAAATTGGTCCTACACCTGTTGAAACCAGCAGGTGAAATCTTCTCCCCCCTCGGAGGTATATAAAGGCGTCTTGCGGATAAATTAATTCAGTCGTCCACTGAAGTCTGTTGGTGCCACATCGTGTGAAGAGCAGTTATGTCAAGATTACTTATCTTCAGAGTTTAATCAACTGGATTTCACGTCTACCGTCTCTCTATAGCGAGTACAACCTTGTTAAAGTAAGTACAACAGTATATTATTCTATGTTCGGTAAATATGTTTCCAGTAAACTAATTCTTTTACATATTTCTTTGCAATTAATTTTACGTTTTACTTCGGCAAATTAGGTTTTATTCGCGTCTGTTTTGAAAACATATTAGCTAGTAATACGATTCTTATTGCATGCATAGTGGTCCACTGAAAATATAGTTTCTATAAAACTTTAATGTAATGTGTTGTGGTTAACACTGATGTTTATTGAATTTATGGTTGCGAGTTCAAATTATGCCGGATTAATTCTTTGTTTCTTATATTTAGTACATTCTTTACTGTTTAAAAATTGCTATAAATATATTTATTTTAAAGCCACTAAGAAGGTTCAAATGATAAATCGCATTTCATATATTGTGCATATATGCATACATTTTCAGAATGACTATCAATACAAGAAAGTAATTAAAATTATCGAGTTTAGAGTTTTTCTTATGACACCCTGTTAGTAAAACTGTATTTCTGATTAATTACACTGCCCAACGAAGATTTTATCTTAAGAGTCTTTAAGTGTTTGAAATATAACAGCCAAAGCATTGCGAATGTAAATTCGTTGTTGTAAGTACAATGTATCAAGGTTGGTATGCAATACACATTCTGATATCGGAATAAGGCTGCTGGTCGAAACTTCTGAACATGAGAGATTGTTGGTCTAGTTCGTATGGTGCTTGTCTTTTGTGCTAAGAGGTACTCGTTCGAATACTGGCACATGCGCCGATAATTTGTTAACATACATATTTAGTAACCTCATACTGACTTACAATTTATTACGTAAACAAAATTATTTTCGAGTTTGAAATATGACCAATATATTTTTAAATAAAATTATTAAAACAGTAAGGATAGCTCTATACTGCGCAAAGAAGATTTTACTTTACGAGTCGTGACATGATCGGCCAGAGCAATGCAAATATAAATTCGTTGATAGAAATATAAAATGTCAAATTTGTTTCGGACTTAAAACAGAGCACACGCACTTATAAAATCAAAATAATAATAAGTATTATAGCAAAGTCGACACTTTAATGTTCAAGGCGCATGTAGTTTCTTTTTACAGAGGCAAGGCATTTATTCAATGATTTAAATTTTTAATATTTAATATTTTGTATTTAAAACTACTTTTGTCAATGTCAATACAGTTTTATAATTTACCAAGTATTAGACTGCATCAAATGACATATTAAACAGTTTTACAGTACTGGTAGTTTTGTATTAATTTTCCAATCAGTGTGTGCAAACATCTATATAGACGGGGGAAAATATATACTGTTTTAACGAATGAAAATTTTTTCCATTGTGCTATGATGTCTAGTAATTTGTATGCAATATTATGCAGGTTTCAACAAGCACAAATTTTCACATATATTTTTTGTTTGTAGGACTTGCAAAGCTCATCGTCAGCAATTCCGAGCAATTTCTTGGAGCGACTGCACCAGTCAGTTTTCAATATCATAGAGCCCGATCGCCGTCTGAATCAAGCGTGAGGTTTGCAGTGTTCGCAGCGACTGCCAGTAGAATTTATCGCAATCAGCGGATTATCTACAGTGACACTCTTCTTCTTTGCGTAAGTAGCTACACTTTCAGATATTATTTTTCATACATTAAATTACCCTAAAATTGTTGCCAACTACACCAAGAAAATAATTTTAATTTTTAAATATTAAATTTGTAACTGGCATATGTTAGGGAATTATATTAATAGTGAACGAGGTTTATGTTTCAGCACAGAAGTTACAATAAATGCACCACATTCAAACTTAGTAAGATTTCGACATTATCGTTCACATATGTATAAAAATTTTCTGTAAATAAAATATAGTATTTCTGAAAGGTGTTTAATAACCTCACCAGGAATTGTTTGAAGAGTTACAATAATATTTTTAAAGTGTACATTACCACCATCCTTAGCCTACAACACATATCCTACCCATTTACACATTTATACTGAGTAAGTAATAGTATTTTTCATTTTGTTGCAGGACGTGTCGACGAGCAAACTTACGTTCTTCCTGCTGCTTCAACGGCAACACCACAGCCGTCTACTTCTGGGATGAGAACGATTCCTCCACATGGGTTTTGCTGTGGTTTTTGCAATAAATATTTTACATTTCGCAGCAATGGTCTAAGACATGAAACGACTTGTCCACACAATCAATTTAAAAGTCCAGGCCAAGTATGCGAAAGGTGCGGCCTCACTATCGCACGCAAAGACAGCATGGAAAGACACCTGAGGACATGCAATGGTGATGTGCGGCAGGTGACATCTGCAAATTGCAAATTTTGCAACAAGCATTTCTCTCTTGCTGCTGACGCCCGAAGACATGAAGGAAGGTTAGTTTTTAACTAGACGAAGAAGTCCTTTGCTTGTACTTTGTGTGGAAACGTTTATTCTCGAGCTGATAACCTAAAGACTCACAGCAAGAAATGCGATGGAGGAGCAGCGCAACCACCTGCAAAGAAGCAGAAAATGATGCCACCACCTCAGCAGCCGAAGAGGAAGCAGCAGCAGAGAACAGCCCGACCGAAAATTGTTCCAAGAACTGGCCAGCCAACCAAATTTGGTTTTTTCCTGGCCGAAACTGCATTCAAGGGAAATCTGAAGATCTATGTAGCAGAAAACCACGATGACCAGGCAAGGGATGTATGCAGCTACTTGAATTCTATGAAGAGTAACATAATAGGACAACTGAAGCAAGAAGTTCAAGAACATGGACCCATCATGTTAAACTTATTCCTGGAATGTATGTACATGAAGCTGGAGCCAGATGATGACCAAGAAACCGAGAATGCCTTCAAAACGAACAATGTGCCGCTGTATCCTGAAACCGATGTCGAAGCAATTGTGACATCTTGTATTGAAAAAATTTGCAGTGAAGAAGATTATATGGGGCGAGGTTCAGGTTGGTGTTTGTCAGCAGTGAGACATCTACAATTACGTGTCAACAAACTGGAACGTCTGCGAGCTTTAAGTTGCATTGACTTGCCACCTGCAATCAAAGCGAAGAAGGCATCATCAACCCACAAAATAATGACTCACAATGTTTAAGTGGGCAATACTGGCCCGACATGTTAGTGGAGATAATCCAAAGCTTGTAAATGAGCAGTACCATCAGCTAGAAAACAAATATAATTTTGAAGGTCTGGAATTCCCGACGCTACTCAAACAGATCAGAGTTTTCGAGAAGAAAAATCCCAGTGTTTTAGTAAACGTGTACAGCCTAAAATGAAGACCACAAGGTGATCCCGCTGAAAGTGACAAATGAAGAATAACCGGAGTATTTCAACCTTCTACTGATTTCCACAGATGACAACAACCACTGTACATACATCAAGAATTCCTCAACATTGGTGCGATCACAGTTGACAGAATACACAGAAAAAACCTATATTTGCAAGAGATGCTTCAAGATGTATGAAGAACAGCTACGAGTGACAGGCAGGAAAAACCGGACAAGAAATGCTTGAAGATCACAGGAAGTACTGCACTCCACATGCCCCTGCCAAAGTAGAGATGCCAAGCTGTGACGAAAGTGGAAGAAAATCAACTTTGAAATTCGAACACTATCAGAACATGTACAAACTTTCAATAGTTGTTTATGCGGACTTTGAAGCAATTTTGAAAACAGTACACACAAGCCAGCCAGATCCAGACATTTTATAAACATTTTCATTTCAAAAACATGAGGCATAAAGTTATTGTTTATATGTGCAAGTTGACAGCAGTATAATTTCAGCCAGCAAAGCATCAAGCCTGCCAGCAGAACCTAAAATGTACCAGGGCGAAGATGCAAGTGAAGAGTTCATGGAAGAAATTGTGGACATTGGAAAAAAAGTGAAGGCCATCTACGAGACTAGTAAGCTCATGAAACCACTTACATATCTGGAAATGAACAAACATCTGGTTGCCGACATCTGCTGCTACTGTTCGACTACATTCAGCGAAACAAATTGGAAAGTCCAAGAACATGACCATTTCACAGGCAATTATATTGGGGCCGCCTGTAGTGAGTGCAACAAACTTCGCCGTTGCCCGAAGAAACTACCTGTTTTATTTCACAACCTCACATATGACGAAAATTTTATCATAAAGCAACTGGGATATGATACAGAAGACATATTTATCATACCACACACAGAGGAGAAGCTCATCAGATTTTCAAAATCACTAGGAGACAGATTCGCACTGCAGTTTATAGATACCTATAGATTCATGGGAGCAAGTCTTGCCGCCCTGGTCGAAAACCTGCCGAAAACAAAATTTGTAAATACTGAAAAGTTTTTCACACCCGATCAGCTGGAATTGGTAGTTCGCAAAGGAATGTTTCCCTACGATCATGTTGATTCGATAGGGAAACTGGATGAGAAGCAGCTGCCACCAAAGGAAGCATTCTACAATCGCCTGACAGACAGCAACATCGAAGAAGAAGACTACCAGCACGCACATCATGTTTGGAACAAGTTCAACTGCAAATAACTGGAGGATTATGCCAAGATATACTTGAAGACTTATGTTTTGCTCCTGGCCGATGTCTTTGAAAATTTCAGAAATCTCTGTCTCCAAACATATGGCCTTGACTGCATCCGATATGTAAGTGCCCCAGGCTTCTCTTTTGATGCAATGTTGAAACATACAAAAGTACAACTTGAGCTTCTGACCGACTATGATAAATATCTATTTATAGAAAAGGGCATAAGAGGTGGAGTAGCACAATGTGTGAAATGACACTGCATCGCCAACAACAAGAAGATTCCAGAGACGTATAATGCCAGCAAGAAGCCAGTCTACCTTCAGTACGTATATGCCAATAACCTGTATGGGTGGGCAATGTCTCTGCCCCTCCCTGTACGGGAATTTCAGTGGGTGGGTACAGACATCGAAATTATATCCATGCCCAATGATGGTCTCTACGGCTACATACTGGTGGTAGACGTCGAATATCCAACATTGCTCCACGAAGACCATCGAGATCTACCGTTCCTGCCAGTCAACGAGTGCCCACCCTGATCCGTGATGACGAAACTGATGACAACACTGGAAGACCAGAGCAGCTACATCATCCATTACGTAAATTTAAAACATGCCATTTATCACGGACTCAAGGTAACCAAGATACACCGAGTACTGCAGTTTCAACAGGAAGCATGGCTCCAACCCTAAATTCAGCTGAACACAGAGAAGCATCAAGCAGGAGACAACGATTTTGAGAAAGATTTCTACAAGTTTGATGAACAACGTCACTTTCGGGAAGTTTATGGAGAATTTGTGTAAAAGACAATTAATGGAATTAGTGTGCAAAGAACAACGCCTCAAAAAACTTGTAGCCAAGCAAACTTTCATGTGCAGAACATTTTATGATGAATACTTATCTTTAATGAAAATGGAGAAAGAGACAATTATGTTCATCAAACCAATTTATGCAGGTTTTACAGTGCTAGATTTAAAAGACATAAATGTATCAGTTCCACTATGATGTGATGAAAAAAAGTATGGAGACAAACTGCAGCTGGCATACGCCGATACAGATTCGCTCATTTATGATATAAGCACCCATGATTTCTACCAAGACCTGGCCAATGATCCCGCCCTCATGTTGGAAATGGTCACGAGTGCCTTTCCACCAACTCATCCATGTTATTCGATGGCTAACAGAAAAGTCGTCGAAAAGTTCAAGGATAAATGTGGTGGTGTAGATATGAGCGAGTTTGTAGGGCTACGTGCAAAAATGTACACATACATTTGTGGTGGGAAAGTCACGAAGCGGGCCAAAGGTGTAAAAAGAACAGTCTGAAGAATAAAATTACTTTTCAACATTACCGTCGAGTACTGCTACAACATCAAACAGTTAGAACTGAAGTCTGTAACATAAGATCCTACCATCACGATCTATATACACAGAGTACAAATAATGTCATGGGAAGACAATAAAAGAAGAATTCTGGCTGATGGTATCAATACTGCTTCGTATGGCTATGGCTCATCAAGTAAATGATTTATTGTGAAACCATAGTAAAGCTACTACTTTACTTTGTTTCAACATGGTAAGATTTGTCGACTGGTTTCCTAATTTTCAGTAGAAATTCCTACCATTGTTGACACTTGTTTTTGGTTGTCCCGTTACTTCACTGCAAAAACTACTGGCAGAAGTATCGGTCTTGCTATTTCACCTATATTTTTTTTTGCTTCCCATATTAACATATTTTCTTTTCATCTGTTCTATCAACTAGACCCTTCTCTATGGCTGACGTCTTTCTGGTGTTCCTGTGTCTGCATTGCAATTGATTCTTATTCCGAGAGGGATGCATTTTCATTTTCAACACCTTCGCAACCCACCTATACAGTACTAACAATGTGAGACTGTTTTGGAACTATGTTAAAATTTTTAAATAATGTTCTTGCTCTTGTGATGTGTAGCCCAGTCCCAAGTCTCGGGGCCTGTGTGCATGTTTGCAACAACCATTCGGACGGTAAGTGGGAGATGGAGGCTGTTTTCTTTTTTTGTGCAGTTTTAATTTTTTTCTGTGCATCGAGCATGAGCCTGAAAATTTGTATCATTAACCATCCACAAGAACTTAACCAAAGTTGGTGGAAAAAATTATGATATCAAGTATGTACTCAAAAATTATAAAATGTAAATGATGAATAAATTATTTGAAAAAAGAATATTATTTTCTGTGTATGGAAATCCCTTTTCATGACAAATTAAAAAATATATATGCATTTAAATAATCTAAAAAGAAAGTGATGTTAGTATTAAAATTAAGAAAAATATATTACTCATTCACCATTAAGGCTTTCATCTAAATAACATTACAAATATACTGTACATTTAAACATCAGAAGATACAGAAAGTTTCTGTACCTCAGTCGGTTAGGACAACTATAACCTAACACAAGGTTCCAACCAATCACTTGAATCAATGTTTTAGTCTAGTGTGTATTAATCAGGAAGGACTGTTTTCCTATACATAAAGCATTCAATGTCAACCTTACAATTATCTATAAAATTGCCGACACTAGCACCATCTACCTTCCAACATGAGAAACGAAAATACACACTAACACACTGTAGCATGCAATGTGCAAAACAAAATGGACGACACCTGGTGGCAGAAACAAGTTTGAACCTAGCAAATCAAAATGGCTGACAAAAACAAATGATGCATGAAATTAACACTGTAACAAAATTGGTGACAATGCACAAGATAAAATGGCTGGCAAAAGTTCAAGTAACTGACATAATCAAAATGATGCACGAAACTGACATGGCTGACAAATACACAAAACAAAATGGCTGACAAAAGGCCAAGTAACTGTCGATAGCAAAATGATGCATGAAATTGACACCATAACAAAATGGCTGACAGAAGACCAAGTTAAAAGCGAAATCAAAATTATTCATGAATTTGACATGGCTGACAAAAACACAAAACAAAATAACTGACGAAAGGTAAAAAATAGAGGGTACAATATGGCTGTCAAAACAAAATGGCAGACCCAAGATGGCTGCCAAATAAATGGTGAGGGTCCAAGATGGTCACAAAAACAAAAGGGTAGATACAATATGGTTACCAAAACAAAATTGCAGAAACAAGATGGCTGCCAAAACAAAATGGCAGAAACAAGACAGCAACCAAAACAAAATGGCGGAACCCAAGATGGCTGCCAAAACAAAATGGCAGAATTCAAGATGGCCACCAACAGATCCACATGATCCACAGCCTAAAGCCTCCGTATGCAGAAAATACTTTTTCTATCTACTTATACAACACAGATACTTGAATAATCAGTATAAATGGAAAGAGAAACAAAATAATTTTAATATAATTTTACATGGTCTCAACATGAGCGCCTATTATCATGCATCACACATCGAGTCTGTAGCCCAATTCCTGCCAGACACTTTGTAATATTGGACGATCCCAAATGCAACGGCCTGTGAGATGCGAACACGAATATCCTGAAACGACGGTGGTAAAGGTAGTGCATACACATGTTGTTTACAAATCCCCAGAGAAAAAAATCACAGGTGTTGAGATCTGGGGGAGGGTGCAGGCCGATGCAAGCATTCAAAGTCGGCAGCGTCAGCACGTCCAATCCATCTGTTTGGTAGTCGCCTATTCATTTCACGTCTGTCGCTCATATGGAAACATGGTGGTGCCTTATCCTACTGAAAAATGAAACCTTACATGTCTTGCTTCAATTGTGGAAGAAGCCAAGTCTGTAACATTCGCAGATACGGAATACCCGTGATTGTGTTCTCTTTGAAAAAAAAAGGCAGTACACTTTTTCATGGCTGATAGTGCAAAACACAATCAGCTTGAGGGAATCGCGCAGATGATCCACATAAACACTTGGATTTTCCATAGTCCAGACCCAGACACTGCATTTGTGTGCTTTGCCCGAAAAGGGAAAGATGGCTTCGTCATTGAACACAAGTAATTCCTCAAAATCGTACATTTCCATCGCATGTCCTCACAGAAACGTAGTTGCTTGACTTTGTCGTCTGGTTTCAGGGCCTGCAACAATTGCAGTTGTTAAGGATGGAACCGCAAAAGTTTCCGCACACTCTTTCACACAGTTGGCCGCAGGATTTCCAATTCTCTGCTGGCTTTTATGGTCGATTTCTGTGGGCTCCACACGACTCTCTCTCTCTCTCCCACGCTCCACAATTGCGCCAGTTACTGACGGACAGCCGGTTGTCTTTCGCTTGTACATGCCTCCTCTTGCTTTAAATTCGTTAACTACTTATGAATAGTGGGTTCGCTAGGTGCATCGTCACCAAATTTCCTTCTAAAGTTTCGTTGCATAGTGGTGTCTTCGTTGGCAGCCATTTTCTCCTATTGTCCTAGCGGCAAGATTGATAACTATGCGACAACTGTACAAACAGTTAAAGAAACTTTTTGAGTTTATCTTTCTATTGATACCAAATTCACATATATTCCTTGTATGCGACCTGAGTTACGAATTTTTGTAACTGGAAAGATCATTTGTAATAAAATTATACATTTTTATTTATCTCCAGCTGTCATAATAGCAAAATAAACAACAAAATCTACCACCATTTTCAAAACATGAACACGGCATGAACAAAATGCATTATGGTCAATTCAGGTTGCTGTATGTGTACCAAGTTTGATAAAATTCGGTCCAAGTTGTTATGAAACATCTATTTAAGGCCAGTTTTACATGTGAGTTAAGGAGTTTCTGTAGTTAGAGGTAGGCACTTTGTACTGAAACTTCTTAAGTGGATAATGCTTCGTGTGTGGGTTATCTGTTAAATGAAATACGTTATCTGAATATGGCTGTTTTACTCTACATAGTTACGCTACAGATTACTACACGGTTGTACTACATCATTTAGATAGGAGGGGAGCAGCTATTTAGTTAATTACGTTAAGATCTTCTCTGTGTGTGACCCTCTGGACACCTTAGACCTCACCGTTAGCATGATGCCGGATGCTGATGATGAAATGTTCTGTTAACAATGGACGACAACAAATCGTAGGTCTCGATCCAGGGCCATCCTAGCGAGCTGGTGATGGCATGTAGTAGAAGGACACCGATTCCTCCGATACATTGATCTTTACCGCTGCACATCAGTGCAGTTTGGGAGAGTCGCTAGCGCCCTGGTCTTGTGCAACTACTGAACTAATTGCGCTGTCGTCGCTAGCTTGTCCTCCAGTCGAGGTTCTTGTTATACATAACAATGGGTACAAAAGTCCCTTTTGGGTAGGGGAGAGGGAGCTCTCACACATGGACACACCCACCCACACACCTACGCTCACATATACAGACTCACAGACAGGAATTTGATCTCCCATACTTTCTTTTTTCTTCGGAAAGTAGCCTAAGGTTATGGTTACTATGGATGCGAGTTCTGACGAAAATGTGTTTTGACGAGTTCTGACGAATTCGTCCGAACAAACAAACATTTGTTTTCCAATGAGAATGTTTACAGTGGCAGCGACAAACATGTCAAAGCATGCACAACGTTGTCAGAACCAGTTCAGTGTTAAAATAAGTTTGATATTTCAGTGCGACATGTGTCCGTTTTGGGTGCTTTCGTGAATTGAATTTCGAGTTTTTTTGGTTATTTCACTATGGATATTGATAAATTGATTACTCTTTCATACGATAGCAGGTGTTTGAGGAATATGAGGGACAAAAATTATCATAACAGATATTTCTCGGCAGAAGTGAGAGAAAGTTGCTGCAGAACTCAACACTAGCAGTAAGTACACTTGTTTATTTTAACATTACATATTTCATAAGCAATTAGAATTAATGTTAATGTCAAGAACATGACTTGTAGAGGTGTATAGTACTGCAGTAGATTGTATTGAAATGGTATTTCACCTGCTGGGCTAGTTAAATAATTTTCAATGTTTCTCTAGACTCATTCTCGCTTCTTCCATAGCGATTATACCTCCATGAAACTGGCACATTGTATAGGGGCTCAAAGTCCACCTCAGGAATATCAAGGGAAGTAAGACCTTCCTTATCGATGATTAGGTTGTTCAAATGACAAATGCATTAAACTTCATTGTCTACTTCATCTGGATCAATTTGCGGACCAGTATTTAAACACCTCCACCTGGCTACCAGAATAACAAAGGCACATTTTATGCACCATCTAGTCTAGAGTTATAAATATGTTCTTCAATAGTAAGTCTTCGTCTCGAATATGGTTTCATTAAATATGTTTTCAGAGGATAGATATTATCCCAATAGAAGAAAGGGTGCTAAAATGTCGGTAGACGGAGTATTTTGATTCTTTGGTATGTTTAGAATGTTTGCTTCAAACTGTTGACAAACATTTTACTGTGAAAAGGTTCCCCCATCACTTTGTCTGCCATAAGCACCAACTTCAACAGCAATAATGAACTTGTAATGTGCATTAGCTGTTCTCTGCAATTCAACAGAAAATTTGCCCTTATAGTTAAAATATATCGACCCTGTTTGTTTGGGGCATTTCATGCAAATGTTTCCTGTCTATGCAACCGATGAAGTTGGAAAAATTCTATTTGTTGTAGAAGTCACTCGCAATGGTTTTCTATTCTTCTGTAGTAGGCAAATACATATGTACGCCACAGAAACACTCCCATATAGCTTGGAATTTTTGTAAACTGTGTTTCGAATAGCACAGTGTGAAATTCTGTAGGAGAAACTTAGTGCTCAAAATTATATCCCAGTTGATAGAAATATGCAGTAAGAAAATCCTATAATATATCATTTCAAAACACTAACAACAAGATAGCATTAAAAACACTAGGTTGCATTTAAATATGTCACCAATTTTTAAACTAATTTCTGGTGAAGCAGGCAAAACTGGCGAGGTTTGAGCGACATGTTTCGCATGCAATTGAGCAAGAATCCTAAAAAAATGGGGTAGAGACAAAGGAGGAAACATCGAAAAGTCTAAGTGTGGCTATTTCAAATGCATGGAGTTTTTGAAGGGCCAGTTTCAGAATAAGACAATTTCAGGGAAAAGTCACCAGCGATACAACATTTGATTAAGACATTGGGACGTACCCCTAAAGGCCATGTAGCCATGAAGGCGCGACTCGTTACAAATCACCTTAAGTTTATCAAAGGCCCTAATACAAACAAAATATTTCAGCACATCACCTAGAAGAGGTTTTTACTGATGTGCTCCTAAACAAGTTAAATAAATTTGGCGACAAATTGTAATTTTGAATGTATATATTTTATGCATAACAAGTCTCTACAGAAACTACACCAACTTTTAATTAGACTATCATCTGTGAAATACGTTAGCTCTATTGTCTTTTAACATATCGTAACAAAAGTCTGTAATAAATATTAAGTTTAAAGTTCATGGCCGAGGTGAGTGTGACATATCTATTTTTACGTTTCCTGCCGCGATTTTCGGCAATAAATACATAGGTCGTCACCTACCTTATGATCTTCGCATGCACTCGTCGCAATCGTTGGGGTCCGTAACTCCGTGCAAGACAAACAGCTGATTCTTCACGGAACATCTGTATGATGTAGGTAACAGCTGCTTCCCAATACAACTCGGCGGTGTTGGCACTGGCCGTCCCTCGACGTCACTCACCGCGATCTAGGCAGGTTTGAAAATCCTTAAAGTGGATATTTCCATGGTACCACTTATTGCCCAGATCTTTCAGCAACCAAAAACTCTCGTCTTCATATACTTAACTACGCTGCGTAATTTTGCACATAGCAGCACACCAAGTACCCTTGTGCATGCCGACTATCACAACTTGTACTATACGCCTTCTTAAACTGCACTGCATTTGAAAATATACTGCAACGTCCTGCAAGAAAATAAATTTCCGTTGCCATCTTATTTTAAAGCTTTTCACAAGTTCAGTCCAGTTCATTTCCATTCACGTCTATCTTGCCTGACGTCTGGTTTTCGACTCTCTCTGCCACTTCCCGTGATGTCAGACTCAGCCATCCCACCTAGCGGCCATTTCGGGAAACGGGCTAACAGCTGTTTTACAAATACCAATAAATAATTTAATATACCAATAATAACAATAAATATTACAACGTATATATACAACTACGCAAATATACTAAAATACTTAATATCACAGACTAATTGCAGTGACCACCAGAGCCAATTAAAAAAATCTACCAGGAGACAAAAACATGTCTCAACATTCAGAATTCAACTAATACTTTATCTCTGGCCCCCCTCCCCCCGAAAACGAAGCAGAATCACAAACACAAACTCTCGAATCACCTCAGAACACAACGAATGAAACTGCGCCATAATAAATATTCGCTCCTCCTCAGAAAAAAAAATGCTAAGATGAATAATGCCACTGCGGTTAAAAATTTGGAGATGCTTGATGACTAAAAATACAAATGTTCAAGGAAAGAAATTCTGCTTCTCGAAACGAAGATCCGGGCTGTCACTTTCTGATGAGTTTACTGCCATATTTGAGGAAAGTACCAGAAGAAAGAAAAATGTTTGTGAGGACTAAACCCCCATAAGTATTATGTGATGAGGATTTTTTTTGGCCAGGGGGGGGGAGGGTCAGAGGTTAACGTACACTTCATCCAATTCACCATTCATCATCTAACTATGCCTTTTCCACAGGTGGTTTATCGATGAGTGATAGTTGGGTACATGTTCACGAATGGAAACTCGACTGAGTACTTGTCAACATGAAGACCTTTTATGATTATTTTCAAGACATATATCAATAATACAAGTTTTATTTGCTGAATTTTGCTGCATATTTTATTTAAGTAGTTTTTATTTTCATTTTTTTAATACTTCTAATTTCCAATAAAGTAATGAATTTAATACATTGTTAAACACTTTCTCACTTTTATGTTACAGCAAGTCTTTGTTTTAGCGAAATACATTCACATATGTTGGAGAATTTTTTATGCTTTCTTCTGTCCCCTTCAGTATGTATTCAAATGTTGTTGGTCTCATCCTAAAATAAACAAAACACTTTTTCCTTTGGATCCCACAATGCTTGAAATAACATTTGTAACTCTCCTTTTTCGTTTCTACTAGGAAATAACTCGTTGACATGCTCTGTTCTTCCATCGTTTAACAACAATAACTTCATTAACAGACTTTCAAGATGGTATAATTAATCAAGTTCACCCATATAGAAATAGGTCAGGTACAGTCAATTATATATAAGTTTGTATACAGTGAAATATATTTGTAGTTGATCCAACAAAATATGTGTTGTCCGAACAATATACAAAATGCTTCAAACATTAGATTTGGTGTTCTAACAAAATTTATATTTAATTGGAGTAAGCCATCTTATTGAGTGAAGTATATCTGCCAGACAACAGAATATTTAGTTGGCTCAAGTTTTATACATCTGTTTGGCCATATACAAATGTATGTATGGTTGATTGTACTACACCTTTTTCTCTGTGTGGGTGGCAGAAACATTGGTACTATCAGAATATCAGAAAATGCGCACAGAGTATCCATCTTGTTTTGACGAGGATTTCGGACATACTCGTCCGAACACATTTTCGTCAGAACTCGCATCCATAGTAACCGTAATCTTAGAATGAGAAAGGTGGAATTAACATTGCGGGCACTATCCTGAATGCCTAATATCCTCTGTGATGTGTTCGTCAGAATTTGGGATCGGTTAACTGCCGTAAACAGAGTACAAAGTTCAAAGAAATAAGGTGCTGCGGTGGCCGAATGGTCAGTGTCGAGCCAGAGCTCGCTGTGTGCACACTGCCCAGCAGAGTGCGTGGTCTCCGGTGTCGAACGGGTGCGCCCGCGCGCGTGGTTTCGTATATGCTTTTATAATAGTCAACATTATAAGTTTCCAGTGACAATGCGTATTAATACTTTACGTATTACTTTTGACAAACGCTCGACTGCTAAGGAAATCCACGATTGGATTGCTACGTTGCTGCATGTCCGCGAGGATCAGCTGGAAGCGATACAACTGGATGGTCAAAAACATTGTGTTTTCCTGAAATTGGTTTTGCAATAGCTGTGTGACCACATCCTGTAGGACACCAGTGGAACATCCCATCTATTCTCTGACAGCAGGGAGCGGACACTCCTCATCATTAAACCTGCGATCGACAACATCCGGCGAGTATTTACCTGTCCATCGAACTTGACAAATCCAAACTCCTGTCACTATTACAAAAACACGGTCGTGTGATCAGTCTCCAAGACGAATTTTAGGGCACAAAATATAAGTTTCACATCAAACCCGGGGTGCGTGTTGCAAATATGGTTATTGACAAAGATATACCCTCTTACATTAATATTGACGGTACATCCAGTATTGTAACATATCCCGGACAGCCACAAACATGCAATCATTGTTTACAACCTGATGAGGTACAGGTTTCATGCCCCACATTGCAGGCTAAGGACATGCGAAATATACAAAGATGGGGAAAGACGTTCTTCAATCAGGTTGTCACTGGCTGTGCATTCGATTCACACTTTCCAGAGTCAATTCCTGGTACCACTGATTTAATAATCCGCCCGAGACAACCTCCGCAAATGCCACCAAGTGAACATATAACGACACAGGGTGGTTAACTTGGCGCGATACTTACAACAGACATGCCGACGGGACATACTACCACACATTACGTTGACAAATTGAAGGACCAACGAGACAATGCCAGCAGTGGTGATGCCAAGGGTTCTGTAGAGCGACCAGATGTACGGAGGAATTCCTCGCATGCTGCTAAGGATATCCTGATCACGATGGTAGACGATACTTCAGCCAGATGGGCGGATGGCATTGACCAGAATGCCCACGATGGCTCCATGAACATACAACCCACCACTGAAGAAAGTGGCCTCTGTCCGGGAATCAGTGTGTCTGCTGATCACGCAGACGGCGATGTTCACCAGGGTTCAGCTTCAGTGGACAGTTGCACACACCACCATCGCAGGATGTATGCTAGCCGCTGTTCCATGAGGCGCAGGCAAGTCACGGGTTGATGACACCTGAGCCGCGAGAGCCACCCTTGGCATGGACCGACGTCGCACAGGAAATCCAGACGACCATGGCTTTGCCTACTACAGGTTAAGCGTAACTTGGACATGACAGATATGCTTAAAAGTGTCACAGGCAGGACAGTTTGAATGTTAAAGCGAGTGACAGCCGACCATGGAGTTCTCGCTCGAGTCGCTTGGAAGCTCTTGATGTAACCCGGCGAGCAACAACTGTTAAAGACTTGAGCTGTGGCAACGGCAAATGCAAGAAGTAATGCTAACAGTCCACACCGTGGCTACCTTAAACATGGGTCGGGCTTTGATTAATTAAAATTGAAGGGATTTACATATAATGTATCTCAATGCGATCGATGTTTTATTTTTGCAAGAAATAGTTCCCGACACGATTCCTTTCTTCTGGAACGTGAATTTATACATGAACATTGGTGACCACACTTCGGGTACTGATTTTGTCACAAGAGCAGAGTTTGAAATGTCAAACATCTTATGACACCCTTCTGGTCGTGTGATTGCTGGCGACATACAGGAAGTCCGTCTAGTAAACGTTTATGTCCCCTCTGGAGCGCAAGCGAAGAGTGAACGAGACATTTTTACACTACTGACATTGTCCCTTCGCTACACTGCGGTAGGAACCGATTGATTCTCGGTGGTTACTTTGACTGTGTCAAAGCCACAATCAGTCACGAAGGCGGGTCTTACCCGATGAATTCGCCGTTGTTGGATATTGTACGCAAAATAAAACTGCTGGACGTAACAGATAAAGCTCCTTGTCAGAAATCTAACTTCACACGTATCACAGCGAAAGCGAAAACATGGCTTGACAGATTCTATGTGCATACCTAACACAAGACTGATATCACGTCACGATCCTCCCCATTGCTATTAGCGATTATCACATGGTAAAGATAACACACAAATAATTTACGCCTCTATAGAGGCGAGGACGAGGATACTGGAAAATGAGCACTCAATTATTATGCCATGCATACATTAACCAGGAATTTCAAAACGAATGGCACCAGTGGATAGAGCGCTGACGTCATTATATGACTACGGTCACCTGGTGGGACCAATATGTCAAATATAAAATGTGGAAATTTTTATTAAACACTCGCTGCAAATAGCAGTGCAACGTTTCCAAACACTGGTTTACTGAGAGAATATTTTACACGAGTAGCAACAGTCAGCTGCAAACGATCCGGTAACTCTGGACCGCATATGGGCAGTGAAAAAAGAAGATACTATACATGCAAGTGGCAAAACTTTCTGCTCAGTCTGCTCTGGTTAAAGACGTATTAATTGCAACTGGAGAAACCTTGAACCTGTACATGGGGTGCAAGCAAAAGCACCATCATGGTCAATTAGCCATCACCAAAATCAGTGACCAGTATGGGTTGTGCATCTATCGCGAAGACATGCATAGAATTCTACTCCCGGTTATATATTTTAGAAAATAATAAGTAAAATACCTTTTGTTTACTCCACTATTTAATTTTAGTGAATTCTTATACGCACACCATTTTATTTATAAACAAAACAATCGTTACTTTTATTTCATAGAGTCATGAATATGATAACTCTGACACTCTTCCTCGATTTTAATTCTACCCAGTATAAATATCTTTAGAGTAATATGTAATAACAGCAGCTTCATAATTGCTGTTAATTAATGTTTATTAAGCTTCGGAATTTCAAAAACTTTTCTTTTCGTAATGGTTTAGTCAAAATATCCACTAAATTAATTTCCGAGCTCACATATTCAATCTGTATGATATTTCTTAACACTCAAGTCTATATCTTTATGTTTGTTACATTTCGAATTTTCGAATGCCTTTGACATTGATATGGCACATGTGTTATCCACATAAATAACTGGTTGGTTAGGATATTCGCTGTTCTAAAAATAATGTAGCACTCCTTTCAAACTTACCAGTTCTTGAGATGTGGAAGCTAATGCAAAATATTCGGCTTCTGTCGTACTAAGAGCGATGCAGCTTTGCTTTTTAGATGACCAAGATACAATGTTGCCACCATAGAGTACAATTAATCCGCTTATGTTTTTGCTATCTGCACGATCACTTCCCCAATCAGCATCTGAGTAGGCTTATAATTTTTCTGGCCCTTTTTCGTATGACAATCCCATTGTTTTAGTGCCATTCAAGTATTTCAGAATTATCTTTGCTGCTTTCCATTCATTTGTTGTAGGTTCATCTAATACTCTGCTGAGACAGCAAACTGCATATGTTATGTCTGGTCTTGACATAGTGGCTAAGTACAGTAAACTACCAATCAGTTGAGTTCTTCATAAGTATCGATTTGAAAACCTGCTTCCATCGGTGTTACTGACCCTTTGCAGCTTGTAATGTTAAACTTTTCTAAAATTTTATCTACTGCTTTTTCTTGATTTAGCTGCAATGTAGTTTCACTTCTTTCGATTTGCATTCCTAAGAAGTTTGTCACTCTTCCAAAATGTTTTTTTCATCAAATCTTATTTTCAGTGAGTTAACAATTTGTTGAACTTCTGAACTCTTTTCTGTTAACAACATATCATCTACGAAGACTATTAACCATGCAGAATCATTACGGTACAAGCAGAAATAATATTTTGACCATTTATGTCCAATTACATTCAGAAACTCATTAAATATGTTATTCCGATTTTTGGGTGATTCCTTTAGTCCGTATAGAGTACGATTGAGTTTCAATACTTCACCTTGTTCTTTCACATCTTCTAGCAATTTTATAAATATTTCTGTATAAGTTTCCATTTAAAAATGCAGTTGGTATATCAAATGGAGACATTTGCCAGCTTTTCTGAACTGCTTGTGACAGTAACATTCAAATTGTTGATAACCGTTCAACTGGAGCCTATTTTGGGTTTATCCCTTTATTCTCCTCCTGAACTTGAAAGCTTCTTGCTACTAATCTTGATTTCTTAGTTCCATCTTCTTTAATGTGAAAACCCCATTTTGTGTCAATAGATGTTTTTCCAGATGGCAGATACATTGGTGTCCACTTTTGCTGTTTCTCTAAAGCTTCCAAATGTTTACCTATAGATTCTTTCCATTCCTTGTTATTTTTTTTACCTCTTGAGAACTTTGTGGCTCCTCTCCTTGTGTCAATACACAATATGCTGTATAAACTTCTTACTCATTTAAGTGGGATGGAATTTTTAACATTCTTCCTGATTTTGTAGTCAAAATGTCTTCAATTTCTTTATCTTGGTTTTCTAATTGATTTTCTTTTTCTCAACTTTAGTTTTGTTATTTTTCTGTTTCATATTTTGCTTTCATTTCATTAAATCTTATGTCTCGAACTAAACATACTTTACTTTCCTCTCTATCCCACAAACAATATCCAGCTCCATCGTATCCCACCATAATCATTGGTTTTACTCTTTGTTCAAGTTTGTTTCCTCTTGGAATTGTCACTACCCATGGTTGGCATCCAAAAATTCTCAGCTTCGATAAATCGTTTGCTCCGTACCATAGTGTTGCTGGAGCTATTCCTTGATTGGCTTTGGTTTGGAATCTATTGAGTTCGTATGTTGATGCTTCAATCGCCTCTCCCCAAAGATAGTGAGTTAAATTAGTTTCAGCAAATTTTGTACGAACGTTGTCCAAAAGTGTACGATTCATTCATTCGCTTTTTCCGTTCATCTGTGGACTATATGGCAGAGAGTATTTTAACTCAATTCATTTTGATCTGCAAAAATTCTGAAGTGTAGAATTTGCAAAGTCACCTCCACTATCCAAACGAATTTTCTTTATTTTTGCATTTCATTCAGTCTTCACAAATTGTATGTATTCTATTATATTTTGTGTAGCTTGATCCTTGGTTTTTAACAATTTGACGACAGTAAGGATACTGTAGTCATCTATGATTACCTGAAAATACTTATGCCCTTCAAGTGTTGAGACTTTCATCGGTCCACAAACATCTGTGTGTATTAAATCTTCAATTTGCTTTGTTTCTTCCTTTTTTTTTTTTTAACTTGTCTTGTGCTTTTCCTTCAGCATATTTTTCACATGTTTCTTTCCTGTATTACGAAACCTAAGGAAACGACACTAACATCCATGCCTGTACAGGGATTCAAACCCAGTACCTCTCGCACCGTAGGCCGGCATGCTACCGACCACGCATTGGAGGCAGGCACAGGAAAAGGTAAAAGGGGCAGTTTGCCAAAAGACAACTCCTGCAGTATTGAAGTAGCAAGTAAAGTTCTCTCTCACATGGTAAGTGTTCGAAGTTGGTTACACAGTTTGTGTTGCTAAAGGAAAAAGTTGGTCTTTAGTCATCTCTTCTGTGTCGTCGTCAGATGTATGAAGTGACTTTGTATTCGCCCTTAAATAGTTATGTAAAACACAACCAGCCTTTAAGCAGAATCTATACTTAAAGGTTAATCTGGAATGGAATCCTAAAGCTTCTGAACTTTCAAGCCATAATTCCGAAAGCACATTCTATAGTTTGATGCGTCCCAAAAAGTCTGTAATTAAATATCTTATTTGTCCTTTTGTCAGTAATTCTACAACTTGGATAAGGCCGCATTAGATTCTCCATTTAGGGATCCGCCTCATCTCCCACAAACACATGAGGCAATAATTCTGTAAATCCAGATCATAAAAGGTTGTGGAAGCTGTAAAGTTTTGCAACGAAACACTTCTCCTAAAAAACTATTATGGAAAATTGTACTGTCATTCAAGCGACCATACGAACCTACAACGACAGAAACTAATTTTTAGTTTGCATCAATAGTGGAAAATAAAACTGTGGAAAATGTGCATTTGTAATTAAAAAACGCAGAACCAGAATTTGCCATGTTTCTCATCACTATATGTCTCCCATCCAAAGATCCAATGCATTGGGAAAAATGCCATTTTTGCCTGAACTCCTTTGCAGCTGTTTTCCCAAGAGTGGATTGTTGGCTGCGGTAAATAAATTGGTTGCATACGATTCCATACCGCAGCAGATACTTCATTTACTATTTTTCATACAGTCTATCTCATAATCTGTAACTGTATGCAAGCTTTTTGTATGAGTCTCTAGTAGCTATGTACCTGAAAAGTGGGACAATTTCTCTACATCATTTATCATGTGGCCACGTAATTCACTTTTACGAATTCTCCGTAGTAGCCCTCTTTTCCATATATTCACTACGCAAAATTGCCTTTTTTCATTTGCGAATATCGTAAAAGTACGTTAAATGTTCCATTTCCAAATCTGAGCCTGATTCAGAATCCAGATGTAAGAGCAAACGCGCACTCATCTTGCTAATTGCTTCCACACTGCCTGCGAATACTGCACTTCAATGTGCGCGCACGCTCGTGTGTAGTAGGCTTCAACTGCTCTGCTTGCGCGCCAAGTTCTTCGTGGCGCAGTTACTGCGTCCCAATGTACGCCCGGTCTTAGGGAGAGGCCCGATACATTTCACGGCATACGCCGATAACGTCACCTGGATCGTACAGTCGCAACAGGACATCGATGCAATCACTCAGTGCGTTGAGCAATACCAAGTAGTCTCTAACATGCAAGTGAATAATCAGAATAGTATTTATTCTCTTTAATAGTGTCACTATTGCAGGCCGCAGCTGCTCGACACTATAACAGATACGTTGGACAGTTGAAAATATTAGGTATCACCTTTTATAAGGAGCTAACCGAGCTGTTGCAGGAGAATTGGACAGAGGTGGTCTCTAAATGCCACGGCAAAATTATAGAATTCGTGTCAAGGAAACAAAATACTATACGTGTCTATACCGTTAATGTGTTTGTCTTATCTCAAATGTGGTAAACTGCACACTTTCTACCACTACCACATTCTCACCTAGCGCAGATTATAAAATACACGGGCTGGTACATTTGGAAATCTCAATTTTTTAAGGTTGCATGGACACAACTGCATCTCCCAACGAGTGCTGGTGGATCAGGGCTGATAGACATTAAATCGAAAACTACAGCGATGTTCGCGGCGAATGATATCGACACCTTTATACACTGTGAGGAGTCTTTAAAAAACCTTCACCGCCTTACATACGACATGCGAAAACAACAGAACTCATAACGACCATGCCAACGGGAAACGTGTGCGACAACGAAGACTTTATACATGACTCTCCATAAAGAAGATTTTAGACATGTTCCGATTCGTGTTTTTCGTTCTACGGTCAATATCGTACAATTCTGCGTGGAACTGTCTGATACGAACATATCAACGTGCTTACAGACTGCGCTTTTTATGTATCATACTTATATTACACAAATAGCATACAAAAGAAAAGAGATATGGCTCACTCTAACAGCTGACCTTCCATGGTGTGAACACGTTATAGATACGGTGCAACATAAGGTAATTTCCTGTTTGGAAACTCAACACATATGGAGGTGGACTAAAACAAGAATCGCGAATATTATGTCTCTTCCAGTGATAGACCATCATGACAAACACATCGTATATATTCAATTTAAGCTCTTCCCAACGCGCAGCAGTTTGGTTCCTTGCACAAGCCACTATTATCACAGATGTTCAGGACTCCCCCATGCCACTGTGTAATTATATCCAAATACATAGCACAGAGCGATGGGACTTCCTACAGCATAACATATTGGTAAGACACTATGGTGCATATTTGTTTGGGTTCTAGGACTGTACCACCCATCTCACGGCATGTTAAAAGAAGCACTTATTGTTTCACTCATATATGTGTTATGGTCGTACATGATTTAAGTTCCATTATAATGTGTGTACAGGCTTGTTTATTTAAAAAAAAAAGCATAAACAAAATGGTCAGACCATTCGGTTCCGACCAAAGCGATCCGGGTTCGATTTCCGATGGGAGTCGGCCTCTGGATTTTCGCATGTTGGAATCGTGCCGGACGATGCCGTTGGCCGGCGAGTTTTCTCGGGGATCTCCTGTTTCCCCCGTCCTTTCATTCCAGCGCTGCTCAATACTCCCCTCATGTCACACCTCACCAGCGCTAAATACCTCGATGTTAAGCGTTGACCAAATTCTCTCACTCACTCAAAGTATTAAGTAGAAACTAACAATTAAAACAATAGAAATGGTTACAAAAATTGCATTTTGTAGTTGCCGGAAATTCTAGAAAGGACTGCTGTACTATAGGCCAACAGCAGAAACCGCCAATGTAAAAAACAAATATGAAAGTATACAGACTTACAAACATAATACGCGTAGTTGGAAATATACCCCGAGACTTATAGATGTGATTCCTCATGAAATTAGGTAAGTAAAAATGTGATCTTTGAATGATTCTTGCAATGGGTTCGGATTATGAACATCAAAGTTTTCTTGGACATACGCCATTGAAGGCGAATGTTGCTGTATTGAAAAAAGAAGGTAAACCAGTAAACTGTACTGGCCCACTAGGCACAAAGTGGGTAACTGACATTTTTTGGGTAAAATAGTTATTATTGCAATGTAAATCTGTATACATTTTCATCTGTTACTAGGTTTTGAAGGCTCTAAGTGCTCAGGAAGTATATTAATAATGTCTAGTTTGTCAGGCATATCTGCAATTTTGGTTAGTAATACTAAGTTTTTTAGGCATAACTGACAAATGTAAAGGAAAAAAAGAGTTTATACGACTATTTTAGCTTCTGACATTGTACTTACTACTGGGAAGCCTAGTACACACACATTTACTACCTTTTTGCATAGTATCTTAGCAAATTGTTGGCGAACGAAAACTATGTAAAAGAGCAGTATCTGCTGTAGATACGGCCATAAAGCTTCTAATAATGTTCTTACTGCTGGAACGCCTACTATTGACATGTATAGGTGGTTAAGGTGTGTTCCCGCGTTGGAGAAATCCAACGACGGTCGTGCATCTCCCTGTTTGAGGTGTCGGAGCGTTGCCACGCTCTAGTATCCGAAGGGAGTAACCACATACACACTCGCAGGGGTGCGATGTTGCTCCGGGGCTCGTGAGTATTGGTGGGTACTATACCAGGATGGGTTCCTTGGTCCCTAGTGC
>PNEQ01023134.1:0-19408 GCA_003012365.1 Medauroidea extradentata
TATGCCGTCAGCTCCAGGCGCCTTTCGTGGCTTCATTCGCTGTATTGCGCGTCTAATTTCGTGCGATTGCGTTCGTTCGGGTTCCGCGACAGTCGGGAGCCTTAATTTAGTACGTATTTCGCGGTATATTCTGTCTGAGAAAGGTCTATCGCAGGGCTCCTGATTTGGCTGGAATGTCTGTTCCAGGACATCGGCAAAGACTTGTGCTTTTGCTGCAGGAGTGCTGGCAATAATGTTATTATTTACCGTCAGTGGTGGCACTTTTTCCGTCTTATTTAATAGGTTTTTGGTCATCTGCCACATGCTGTTATCTTTAGAGCTTAATTTCGCAATTTTAGAGTCCCAGATGCTGCTGCGCCAGAGAGAAACTTCCTCTGAAATTACCGATTGTAAGTCATTTATATGTGTTTTAATACGCCTTTCTCTGTGCCGCGAGTAACGCCTGCGGAGTCTATTTTTCTGAGTAATCAGCTCTCGGATGTGAGGGGGAAACGTGTTTGTTTTTTGTGTGATTTCCCTTTCTGGAATGTGTTTGATTTTTGTGTGATTTCCCTTTCTGGAATGTGCTCGGACATAGCTGTTTGAATAGCATTAGTTATTATTTCTACAGCATCGTCTATGGCATTTTTTGTAGCGAAGTTATTTTCATTGATTTCTGGCAGGTTTTGCTGTATATAGTTTTGAAACGCGAGCCAATTTGCGTGCTTGTAATCCTTGTATTTGCGCGCCACATTTGCTCCCGCCAGGGTATTTTGTAATTGAATGTGCACAGGGTAATGGTCGGACGATTAGGTTTTTCTATGTTTTTCAAATTTTTGGTTGTGTGTAGAATGATTTTTTAAAGAAAAAATGTTGGGGAGGTTGAGTTTCATACGGTCTGTGAAATGTATGTACATTATACTATGAAATGTTTAATAATGTTTACTGAAAATTTACTAGGTGTACTATTTTGACTTTGTACTTGTTCGGCTTAAACTAGTTTTAAGAAAGTCTCAATTTTAAATAAATCCTAAAAATGCAATTTTTTTTAAAATTGCTATAAAATGCTAAATTTAATTTCAAAAATGCAAAATATTAAATTTGAAAATTCTGAAATTCTGGACCTGTAGTCATTGTACAAGGTGCGAACAGCCAGTGGTGCAATCACATGAATGAGAGCAACGTAGTGCGAGTCGCACACAGCCAATTGCACTGTCCCGTGAGGGAAAGTAATGACAGGTCAACAAAAGATGTTAACGTTGAAGTTGCCGTAGTTATTTACTGTATTTATGCGCACATAGGCCCCCAATTTTTTCCATAAGTTTGACTTTAAGAAAGGGCGGGAAGCTCATGCATGCAATTTTTGAAAAAATAACTTTTTTTTCCCAGAAAAATTTAAACTTTGTCAACATTAGGCATGTTTTAATGCTGTACTATTTCTATGTATGTCCTCTGTATTAAAGAAAAAAATTTAAGTTATGAAGTATCACCCAATCCAAAAAAGTATTTAAAAAAAAATAATTTGCTAGCTCATAATATGGTTCATTGTTTTACGGTATCTTATTTTATGCAAACAAATTCAATAGGTAAGAAAAACTCATCACTTCCGTGTATCAATAATGTAAACAATCAGCTGTTGGACACTGATCGGACGAGCAACAGGCTGCCAGACCATGCAGTGTCGAGTTAGTCCGGCCGTCCCATATGACAAGCCACAAGTTACCTTATCAAATGTAAACATGTCGGCATGGCTTTCGTGCAAATGAATTTGTTTAAAAAAAAAACCCGTAAATATATTAAGTTTGCTCAATAATAGGGTTCCATAGCTTCGTGGGAAAAAATGGAAAAATTCAGGGGGGGGGGGAGGGAAAAATAGGTTTTTTTCCCCGTTGACGTGAAAATAGGAAAAATTTATTTTTATTCTATTGATGTGAAAATGGAAAAAAATTGGATTTTTTTCATCAAGGTGAAAAATTATGGAAAATTAAAAAAATTAGAAATCTGGATTTTTAATGTACAGTATTTACATTCTGGCCTATCTTCTGTTATACTTAGTACCCTACCAGTGCCACAAAATGAAGTAATTAGTAAATGTAACACAAAGTTTCATAAAGAACAACAATAAAGTTGGTAAAGTAAGATAAACAATATGCATATGGTTTAAACAGAAATAGTTGTCAAACACTTACTCATACACAACTTACAATCTTTGCCTGGAAAACAGTTTCGTTTACAACAAAAAACCCTTTGCAATTAAAATTCACAAGTAGTAACACCCTGAGATAATTACAGTCAACTCTTGATTATATGACTCCGGGAATAACAACCCTCTCAAAGTAACAATCCTTTTCCCAGGAACCGTGGAAAATTAAAAAAAATTGCTTAAAAAATTTTAATTAAAAGAAAATATCAGAAAAAGGCATTGCATTATTTTATTATGGCCGCAAATGGTTGCAGTTGTTTCTTAAACTGTATTGCAGCACACTGTGTTTGTTCTAAAAATACTGTATGGGAGATGCAAAGCAACGCTAGGAGCAGCACTGTCGCGCCTTGCAGACGGCCGGAATGGTGATAGAAACGTATTTTTCGTATGCGTGGCAATGGAAACGCGAGTTTATTTTCAATTTTAATGTCTCGTGTGGATAGATGCAGAGTTAAATTAATGTATACAAAACCAATATTGAACACGACGAACTATTTAATACACAATATGTAATAAATTGTTTAATATGTCCCATATTATTAATTGAAGTGAGCATAAAGCGACACGGAATAAATCGGCATGGCGAGAGTGTAGCAGTAAACGATCTTGTTATGCGGAAAATAGAATTTATAAGAAAAAATTTTAACATGTTCTTTTTGGAAAACTACAAAATTGATTAAAAGTTTGCGCACGAAAACTTACTGTTTAGAATGCTTATAGGTTACATAATGCTTGAAGGTTAGTTCATGCCGTTGTTACAATATATATTAATATCATCGTTATTGCATTTAGACTAATTCTTTATATAAAAATGGGATAGTATGAGCTTGTAATTTTAACGTTACTAGATATTTACGGAACGTTCCGTAAACATAGCTTCGGAAAAATTTTTGTAACAATTTTTTTTGGAGGAAAAAAATCTACTTTTCAAAAATAAATATAAAACGGAATATTATTTTTAATAAGACACGCATGCTAAGTTTGTATTTTAACGCTTACAAATGAATAGACACATCTACGACTATATCATTTCAAAAATTTCGTATTCAGTAAATGGACGAGGTTAGGCCTAACCTCGTTAGTTCTAAATAAACCAGTAATAATGAAAGAAACCTGTTTACTACAATACATACAGAAATTGGAAAAGAAAATACAAATAGGTAATACAGAATTATTTTGGAGAATACTGTTTATAATATGAATACAATTAGATTGGCAGAAGTTGCGATGTGTGAAAATGACAACACTCGTAACTATAATTTTTACTCTGTTAACTATCGGCAGTGCTCTTTATATACATATAGAAACACATTATTTTTATTAAATCTCTTTAATTTTTACGAGGAACAGTATTTTTGCCACCTAGTATTTATTTATAGACATTAAATAGCTTTGCTACACACATGTACAATATAGCGTCTGCAGTCGGTATCACCATTCCGAACGTTCAGAAGTTCACCACCAGATGTCAGCCACTTTGCTTTGCATCTCCCATACGTTGCTGTCTCTTCCTCCCGCACGACACAATGGCCGGCCGGCCTGCCTGCCTGCCTGCCTGCCTGAACGCCCCTTCCCATCCATGGCCGGTCGGCAACCTGTCCACTTCTTTCCCACCACCGGACGCAATCACTCCAATAGTTCGCTCACCTCTTCTTCATCATGTGCGCGCCGTAACTTTTTTGCCACTGATTTCTGGTGCCCTTGGACATGGTAGGTTGTCTTTGTGCCTGTGATATTTAGAATATGTGTCGTGTTTATTTAAGATTTATTACGTTTTGTTAACTAAATGCTATTAAATATAAGTAATTACCATCATGTCATTTAATGATATACACGCAATGTTTATAAACCATTGTCTCAACAAGTAAAAGTAGGACAGTTCATATTGACACTACCAAACCTCTGGTGCATGTCTCAGATATGCGTGGCATTCAGTAGTAGGATGCTTGCAAACAGCATATCTGGTGAGAGTCCAAGGGCCCACCCCTACAGAATTTGGAATTTTTTTAAGTGTAAAAAATTTATTTTTTGTATTTTGTCATTTAAATAATGTGAACTAAGTACATAAAACAGCAGTTTTATTATTAGGTTTCTAATTTATGCATGCTTAGTTAATAAAAAAGATGCAACAAGGCCACTCGCCGGAAAAAAATAATTCTTGTCCCCCACCCCGCCCCCTCCCTGGAAAAACCAGAGTTGATGCCCCTGTGTGGGTCACTAGTCCACACACATGCTCACGTCCACACACACGCAATCGGCTCAACCGTAAATAACAGCCGTGGATACACTTGTATACGTCGGTGGAAAGAAGGAAAGAACATATGAAACAGCATTTTATAGGTTAAAAGTTGTTCTGTGAATGTGTTATCCAAGTTAATTAACAGTGATCAACATCTCGATGTTTCTAATTATTTACTGTTGGTGAGCAAGTTGAAACAGTGTATCAAATCACTCTCCATGCACATTGGTGAAGTGTGTAAAAAACTCCTGCACATAGTAGAGTCATTATGCAAGCAGATTGTTTTCACACGGCCGGCCGAGCTAGAGAAGCGAGCGATTGAACTGCAAAATAAAGGGAGTAGTGTTAACATCATGTCCCATCTGCTGAGCGAGCGAGCGTCAGGAACTGTGAAAGATAGTGGTTAAAAGCGGCACAAGTGACATAGGTTAGACACGTGTATGTTGTTTTTGAACTAACCAGTTTCCAGATAGATCTTTGTGCACACAAATTATGTTTACAATACGTAATTAACATTGTGTTGATTGACTTCTCTCACATAAAAATGCACATGTTACAGTCACATATTGTGCACAAACAGTAAACAGTTAATTATGACCCTTAAACATATGTAGTACAGAAAATTAATAAATGCTGAGAAGTGTATCTGCTCTTACTATCAGATGTGACTGCTGCTATGTAGTGAAATCCGCCTATGTGAAAGACCACAGTTTGTGTGGTGACGTCTTCCGTCAAGCGTAGGCTTCTTTTGGCAGTTCCATTTTAAACTACATTGTTACCTGGGGGTTTTCTGTTATATCCGCTTTAAGCTGGCATGTTTTGAGAGTTAATTCACGGTAATTAATGATGAGGGGAAATGGACATGTCCTACTCGCTGTACGTTGTTTCTGTTGCACAAATTACGTTATGAACACACGAGAGAAATTTTGAATGTGTACAATCACATAATACATTTCCTTGACATCTGTTTTAAGCTGGTACAGTTCATAAGCCAGTTCGCGGCAATGGAAAACATTATCTACGTACTGTAAACACAGTATCACACATTGGTAGCAGCCCTCCGTAGCTCATTAGGTAAGGATTGTCTGTAAAATGTACAGAAAGTACCGTATTTACTCGCATAATGGCCGCCATCGCATAATGGCCGCACCATTATTTTGAAAGGCCTAAAGCAGTATTTTAAAAACTCCGAATAATGGTTGCACCCCATATTTTTCAACATGGGACACAATTCAGTAAAACTCTGTTAAGACGTTTACCAATGGATCAGGTTTTGCTGTGGATTTCGGCAAGAAAACATCTTAGCCAGAATGGCAAAAATGTGATCTCCAAAATGCAACCGTTGCAATCGTTCGTCGATCGGAAGCGCGGCACGCCGGCACGCACGACTAGATCCTTCGTTTTTTGTGCCTATAAGACGTGGCGGCAAAACCGAGCATCTAGGTACCAGACATGATGAGTCACACTCGCTGGTTGATGCACTGTAAACACAATGAGTCACGCTCGCTGGTTTACGCGCTGGTTGATGATGCTCTGTTGATAAATGTAATGGCGTCTGGAGAGTTGTGACGTTTTAAGCGTGAATTGGATTTGTTTATAAACTACTTCACGGGAAATTAATGTACATGTAATGGACCGTAAAATGTAAACGTCTTATGCGGGATAATTTTGAACGACTTTAAATGAGTGACGCACAAGAATGGATTAACAAGATTTTATAGTCTCTTAATTTTTCCATGTTTACTATACACCGACAAAATCTTTTTCTTTTCTTTTGGAGAAATGGTCATGCTATGGACGAGTAAATATAGAGAAAAAAATGTACATTTGTTATATTCTATACCATAAAAATTTTAGAAGGTAATTTTTTTGAAAACCTCTCATAATGGCTGCACCCCATTTTTTGAGCCTAAAATTTTGTCGAAAATGTGCGGCGATTACGCGAGTAAATACGGTTCATGCGTTTTGCAGTTTTACGGAGGACAACAAAATGTTTTGGATTTTGGGACGTTCGACATTTATATGTGTATATTTCTGCCATTATTTACAAATGAATAGTGGACAAACATGTTTTGAGCAAGCGTACCTGCATGAAACGTGTTTTACAGTGTTTCTCTCTGATATTGTGCATAATACACTTGTAAAATTAGTTTTACTGTGCATTCAGCAGTTGATCACAGTGAACACATTTAGGAACCATTAACAAAATTTGATATACGTTTCATTCCTGATTTCTTGTTGGCGTATTTTATATCTAACAGTCAATTTTTGGTCAGGGGGTGGACACACTATAGGGAGCTCATGAGCAAATTTTTCCAACAGCTTACTGAAAATCTAACTTAACAGAAAAAGAATTTTACTTGTAATTAATATTGCTGAAAGTATTTGTGTTAGTAAATATTAAGTTACTTTTTAGTGAGCTGTTTTATAATTTTAATGAACAAAAACGTCATAAATGTTTTTATATATTATAAATAGTGTCTGCCTGACTAGAGTGGCATTACTGAAACACTTGCCGAGTGTAAAATCGTGGACCTCGTTGCTTATGTTGTGGATGAGTGATTTTTTTTGTTCGGAATTGTGTACTTGCCTTTCTTGTTAGGGTGTATTTTGTGTCAAATCACGTATTAATTTTTGCAAAAATAATGCTTGTTTAGTTTTATGATAATGTGATGTTACTTATCAAAGTTTTAAAACATAATGTAAATCGCATGGCCAACGAATTTCGTTGCCATACCATATGTTATTCATATCGCAAAAACTGGTTTGTAAATGCCACTATCGTTTGATTTCATGTGCAATGTCTGTATTTTCTTTTTAGTTAATTTAATATGTTGCGTTCTATTGAAGAGCAAAGTTGTTATGTGCAGCTTTGCAGTTTTTGATTGTGAAGTGTGTAGATAAAAAATCATAATTCCCAACAAAGCCCCGAATTAAAATAAAGTTCCTGTATAACTTTCACTTAAAATTGTATCTTAAAAAAAAACATAACATATGAATGAGATCATTGTACAGAGTAATGTTAACAATATTGAACGCCACGTTTTTCTCACACTAAAGAAGGGAAAAAATACAGAGTTTGGCCATTCTGTGGTTGCTAACAAGAAATTTCCTTACTTTGTCTTACAGTAATATCTACAGTAAAACCGCTCCTAACGAATATTCTATACAACGAAATATTCCATTGAACAAATAAATTGTTCGGTCCCGCCAAAATGCTATTAATTTAATGTATTACTTATCTCTCTTTACCGTAAAAAATGGCATTTTTGCGATTCTAAAAATGAACAACTTGTACACTTTTCCGTTACGATTATAAGCAAAACACATGAAAATGCTTAGATACACGTAATATACATGACGAATTCAGGCAACATATGCCAGAGACAGCTATAAAGTATCGATACTATCGAAGTGTCCTATTGTGACTACTGTCGCTATGAGTTGTGAAAACTTGCGTTCTGTGCACACAGCGCTGCCCAAATTTGTGCTAGTGTCTTATAAATTCAAGATGGCGCCTGTATTTGCAGTTTTAAGTCGACCAGATTGTGACGTAAATGTGAGAACTGGAAAGAAACCTAACCACCCATCATAGCAATAACTATATACAAACTTGTCACATTTCTGTGACTGTACTATCCTGTCTTAACAATTTTCCAGTTGTTATTAACGTTCGTATGGAGGTTATTAAAATTTGTTTCTGTTACATTCTTAAAAATATTTTAAGTCATGGAATAAACTTATTGTCACGTAAAATTAATGTATCTGCCATAAAAAGTTTTCTGTAGAATTGTTTACTGACTACATTTCTAGTGCATCATAAAATTGGCTGGAAACTTGAAGAACCTGTGACAACTTGATATTGCAACGAAACTAGAAATTTTAAATTCAGTAGATCAAGGAGAAAAGAAAACTGACATCGCAAAAAAATATGATCTACCACTGTCTATATTATTCACGATTATTTGCAGCCGGGAGAAGATTTAAAGTAACATATCCTTGATTGGAATTTCCAAAAGGAAGCGGCCACGCAATTGCAAGAACGACCTTGATTCAAAATGTTTTGATTGGGTTGTGGACTGTGAGGATGGGTTATTTTACAGGATGATACCTGATGAAACCCTCAATTTAAAAGGACAGTCATGCCACAGAGGGAAGCACAGCAAAGACATATTTACAGTGATGCTTTGTGCCAATAGTGATGACTCGGAGAAATTGGAGCCTTTAGTAATCAGCAAGTACCAGAAGCCACGTTTTTTAAGAATCGAAAAAAAAAACTGCCTTGCAAGTACAAGAACAATGCCAACTCGTGGATGACATTATCCATTTTTCATGCATAGCTGTTGAGTCCGGATGCTAGAATGGGTGTTCTCAACAGGAAAATTTTACTATTGGTGGATCAGTTCCCTGCTCATTCTTTGCCAGGTGCCTTTCGTCCCAGGAATGTGACAGTAAATTTTTTCCACCCAATTGTACCAGCCGATTGCAGCCTCTGGACCAAGGTATGTTCATGCAGATGAAGAGATAGTACAGGCAACTGGTTCGCTACTTGCTGCGTGAAATGGCTGCCAGCAAAGATGTTTCGTGCAAGTGGAACCTGCTACAAGCCATGCACAGACTTTGCCAGTCTTGGAATGCAATTTCTCAGACAACTGTTATGAAGTGTTTCAAGAAAGCTGACTTTCCAGTAGACTGTGGAAACGAAGAAGATGGTGATGTGCTGCCACTTGAAGTGCTGGAATGGTCTGAAATTACAACTGCCCTGAGTTGTAGAAACATTGCATTTGATGACTACGTGAATAGTGACGGTGCACTTGTCACAAGCTCATCAGGTGACAAAGCTTTACCATTAATTTCAACATGTGATTCCAGTGCTCTCCAGAATTCAGATTGTGAAGATGACGAAGCTGAAAGTGAATAAGTTATTCCCCGCCCAGGACGCTCTGAAGTGAACAGTGCTCTAAGTGTGTTGGAAAAATTTTTTTTATCACCTCTGAGAATGTATGTGAAAACATGAAACTGTTCCATAAAATTAAAAATGTTGTTCAATCTGAACTTTGCAACATGTCTAAACAAGCAAAGATTGATGATTATTTTAAGAAAAATTCTGAATAGATAAGATGTAAGGTGTTAAATGTATGTGTCACTTTAGCCACATTAGTCGTATTTTTTTGTTTCATTCCAATGAAGTTTAAGAGTATTAATAATAAATGTTATTAGCTGATATTTTCAGTGCATCCTTTTAGTGTCCATAGTTCAAGTTTGTTATTAGCTGTTCTGGTAAAGCAATTTAATATGTTTTTATGTACCGTATTCCATGATATTCAATACAAAATAATAATTTCATCATTTAGTATAAAATGTATGTGGCTATGTCAATGTGTTGCAGAACCTCCATACAAACTACCTCCTTATAACAAAGTATAGAAATTTCTGTCCCTTCAGCTTTGTTATATAGAGATTTTACTTATTTACAAGTACATGTTCTTTCAAATTAAATGTAACTTCGAACAGAAATGTTGCTAATTACAAGTTAGATATGCAGCAAATTAATTATTAAGCCCTGCCGAGTTCGTTTTTGTGTTCTCCGTCCAGTTGAAGCTTTTATTAAGCTATCAGGGCTTCAAAAACCTGTCAGGCATAGGACATTGAGTGTTTACTCTGTACTAATACGTTACACATTCTATGTCTGTGGTTTTCTTGTATGGACTGTTACAAGATGGCAATGTGCTTGTTAAGTGTTTTTAAGGGACAAGTGTATTGTTTCTTGACCAAGTCGGCACTTTTCTGTGTGATTGGAAACTATACTTTTAACTTTGAAACTAAGAATATTTTTCCGCTGTTGTAATGAATATGATGTATAACTACAGTGTGATGCGACGAAATTTTAAAGTTGGGAAAGATGCATTGTATGCGTGTTTATACTGTCACAAACTTGAGAGAATACTCTTGTGAAGCATACGTACAATAACAATATTTTTATCTGATAAAAACAAACAGTTCATAATTATTACTATCGTAATTTTGTGCGGCGTTTATTGGTAATTTATGGAAGATGGTATTATGCACCTAACTGTAAGTACTATTTGAAGTTACAGTCCATCGTGGAAGTAACAAAATTAAACATGAACTTTGTAAGTGGGCTTTGAAGGCGCTGTAACTAGAGCTGAATATTGCCATGCAGTATTTTACTACTCAAAACATAATCCAGTGTAGTAATGGGCTATTTCACGCCACATAAAATAAAACTAGTTGATTGATGTACCTGTTATCATTATTAATAACATCTTGCCATTCAAATTTGTTTATTATTCAGTTGTTAATAGGTGATTCAGTGACAATTTACATGATATACATGGCCTAAATGCCAGTAAAACACAGTTTTAAAACACAGCACCCTTGTAGTAGACAACCCACATTTCTTATATTACACAGGTTGCATAGCACCAGGTGTTAAAACGTAACTTACAAAAATACTTCACAACGAATTTGACAGAGAATGAGAGCCTTGAGAGGATCACACCAAGGGAACCTTTTTTTGTTCCTTGGAGGGTTTTCTTTATAAATCACTCAAAAGAATTTGATTTAAATGCATTGCTACCACTTTTTACACAAGTAAATGGATTATTTGATTCCGCTAGTGTGTGATTCAATACTACGGACCCTTTTGACAACTTTGTTCGTGTAAGCTTTACACGAAATAATTGTTTGTTAATGTTGCATTGATTTTTATTTACATTCGTGAACACATTTTCAAACTTCATACTTTAAGCGTACATATCACCCTTAATATCCACTTTAGACTATAAGTTGTATGCATGTTCTCGACATATTTTTTCGTCAGGAACTGCCTCCCAGGAGGTGTCAGTTTAATTAAGAAGTTTAATTAAGAAACAACCTGTATATTGCAATATTAAAGTGTTAACCACTAGCCGTAATGACCTCCACTGTCAGTGCTCGAGACCACGTTGCAATAGTAAATACCCACCAACTTTTTAATACAATCATATGTGTTGTCAAAGAATCACATCAGTTGAGAGACTGTTTTAAAATGTGAGCATACACCAAAGTCTCCTGCATTGTATCATCAAGGAAGGGTAATGTATCATCTTTGTGCACAGCCTTTGTATTTTAAGAGACACCAAGACTCCCTTAGGAAGGCATTTATGTTATACTATAGGGTGGTTTTACTACACTCTGTAGTTTGGCCCCAACCTGCAATGTGTGGAACTGTACTTCACTGCTACACTAAGTTTATTGTTTCTCATTTTGGAAACAAAGACAATCATTCAGAAGGACGTCTGCAGCCATCCATCTCCAAGAAATACAATGACTACAATACTATAATCTGAATTCCTCACTAACAGACAAAACAAAAAATCTCTTATTGAACATGTTGTAAGTCACTGCAGGGATTCAAACATTCCAGTTTATTTAACTGATTCCGATGCTGATGTTCTTATTGTCTCAGTGGCTCTACAAATGCTACGAACTGGGTCCATGTTTGCTGTTGTCGGTCAAGACATTTATTTGCTTGTACTACTAACTTCTCTTGCAGCACATACTGGTGATGTTTGTTTTCTCTGCCCTGTATCAGACTGTAAAAATAAGGAAATTTTATTTTGCAGTGCAAGACAGCAAAAGTTATTAGTTGATGTATGCAATGTTTTATTGTTCGCACATACTGTAACTGAATGTGACGTATTGTCTTTTTTTACTTTAAATTAAAAAAGAAATGTAAATTTAATTACTTTAGGGAAAATCCTCCAACTTTCTTTCTAGCATTTTAGGGATATATCACATTCATAATGGATTTAATAAGTTTGCTGTCAAATATTTAACAGTACGACATTTGATTGTGTACCCTTTTTTAAATTGGAGCACTTATTTAGGATGTTATGCGATTTGAAAAATTGTCTACATTCAGTGCTTTAGTGTATTTCGTAAATTTTTTAATATTTTTTGCGACAAAATGGCTAGAGATAGCAAAAAGTACATAGAAACCCTTTTTAAAGGAAATTGTATGTTGAACAATTTTTGTAAATGGATTTTTTTTGTACAGATATGGTTTCTGAAATAAACATAGTTTTCCAAGATGGTGGCCATGCCACAAGGATTAAGTTTTGGGGACTTTTAGTGTGTTGTTCAGGAGGTATTTAACTACATATGTACCAATTCTCTTGCTTGCATACATTTTTTTTCTCCTTTTTCCTTTCAAATATTCTAAAACGACTGAACTACAGTATTATATGTTAGTTTCCATTTTCTGAAAGCTAAAAATAATTTCAAGCAACCTATTGTGTGCCCCTCTTCCTTCCCCCGCTCTTTCGGAGTCAAGCTAATTTTATAGGAAACGCAATTAACTCGCTCTCTCTTTCTCTGTTTCTCTTTGTCTCCCAAAATATTTCAGGGAGTAAATCTTTGTCGAAAGTGGTAGTCCAACTCGTAAGGGAGATTGCATCCCTTGAAATTAGAGTTTTAAGCAAAGTATAAAAAGGCTTTGAAGAAAACCATGAAGTTTTAAATGTTGTTCAGTGTTACAGTATAGAGATGTGAACCATAGGGAAAAATACTGTTGAAATTATCTGCCAACATACATAAGATGCTGGATACCTAGCTGTCCGAATTGCGTAAACATTTTTGCAGTCCTGAGATCATGTCTGATGCGAACATCATATTCAGTATGACCAACTGAACAAAGATAGAGGTTTTTGTTGCAAGTGTCCAAAGGTGTTGCACTGCACTTCTTTAAGAATTTTGCTATTGCATTGCAGCTGTATGGTGCCATATGTGCTACGGGTAGGTAGTTCGTGGTCTGTAGTGATCCAACAACTGGTATATGATAAAATTTTGAAGAGTATTTTAGACGAAACTTTTTTTGGGCTATATTGTACTCGTGTCATTATACTGTGGTGTGATTTATTTGTTTGCTCTTTAATTAGTGAATCGTAGCTTCCTTCTTGTATAGACTTCATAATTGCTAATTTATTGGTAACTTTAGGTTTATTATTTTAATGGGGAGGAAAGGTCTTGTTGAGTACTTCATGTTAAATCTGTTTTAGAGAAGGGGTAGGTCAGGTCAAGGTTGTGGAAATTGGTAGTACAGTAAAACTCTGTTAAGTTTCTGAAGGGACTGAAAAATTCAAACTTATGAACAGGGAAAAACTTCTTAAAAGGGTAAATTTACTATTGTAGTAATGAAAGTGGTAAATACAATTCAAACTTATTATAGGGGGAAACTCTTTAAGTGGGAACTTCTTAACAGAGTTTTTCTGTATATTGATGCCAGTCCCATGCAGGTGGAATTATCTTCCAGAGCAGAAATGGGAATAACCTTACTTGTACCTGTGCAAGTAACAGCTACCACCTCTCTTCCTTCCACGTGGCTGATTTCTTCTGTAGACATGTCTAGAAAGTGAGAGTATGATGGTGGAAGGAAGGTAGGCCTGGGCGAATATTTTTCTGTCCCTTTGTGGTATGGTGAAAGACTTGTCAGGCTAGCAGACAACTGTGAACTCAGCCAGGTGAAGTATTGTGATCATTCTGTCTTATATGAAGTCTGTGGCCTAAATGGAGGTGCATGCTATTTTGGTTGGGGTAAATACCAATCATTTATAGGGCGGGGGTGGTGGTATATTCCACTTTTAGGCCATGTTCCAAATTGCACAAATATTCACACTTTCACTCGTAAGTGACGTCAGAATGTACTGTTCCATAATGCAGAGTGTCAGTGTGCGAGTGCGAGTGTGTGTTTATAAATGCATGCTCTATGCTCACTCTTAGTGTATTTCATTGAAAATTATTTGTTTACTGCTTTCACATTTTGCAGTCAGTATATTCTCGGGTATCGCAAATAATAATTCGGTCAGGACTCTTTAATACAAACCTGAAGGGACCCAAGTATTGCCACTTCAGATCTAAAGGGGATGGGAGGAAACCGTAATAGATGTGTTAGAAATGAAACCTTAGACATTCAAATAAAAGTTTGGTGTATTGAATGTAATTTACTGCGGTCCTTGAAATATTGGTAGACAGTCCTTGAACAGTCCTTGAAAGTCATTGAATTTAATTGTATGTTGCTGTAAGAATCCTTTTATTAATACTTCCTCTTGTTGAGCCCAATGTTATTTTGTTATACACAAACCATATAACCTATACAAGTGTATAGGAGTTGAAGGGGCAAAACATTAACTTTGCATTATCGAGTAATTCTTATTTACGAGTTCTGACTGTTGTACAATATTTGAGAACAAGATACAGGATGTATGATACCAGCAATTACAGTGTAGTTGAGTACGAGTTTGTATTGTGTATGCATTCCAAAATGATTTGTGAGAATTATGGGTGCTTTGTGTGTGTGTGTGTGTGTGTGTGTGTGTGAGAGAGAGAGAGAGAGCGAGTAAGAGAGAGAGCGAGTAAGAGTGCTGTTGTTGAGTATTTGGAACACAGCCTTAGCAGTGGCAGCAGGGCGAGTGTATATTAGAACAAGACCATCTATTTCACAGATCACAATTGTTCCTAAGACCAGGGTTATAACGAACATCACTGTTCAGAAACATTTTCTCACGTCAGTTAGTTTTTTGTCCTATACTATATCCAATGTAGCCTCATTCCAGCTGTAGAATTGTGCCAGATTCATTTGGACAATGTCTCACATTCAGGGTTGTCATACTTGGTAGCTGCTGTAAGGTGAGACTTAAGTGCAGTGTTGACGACTGTCGACTGTACGTTTCCAGAGTCCTATCCAGGTGAGTATGGGGACGTTAAGTGCAGCCCAGTCGGAGTACCTCAGCCAATTTACGCAGTCGGAGAGCCTCAAGTCTGCGGTGGGGATAGGTGGTGGCAGCAGTGGTGTTGGTGTATCCAACTCTTTTGTGACGTCTAACTCCAGCTATCCGGCCACCTCCTCTTCTGCCTACCAGTCTCCCAGTCCTCCATCTGGCTTCACTGCCACCTCAGGTTGGTGTTTTTTTTTGCCACCTGGCAGAGTGTGATGCGTGTGCCTGGTAAATATGACATCAGTGAACATTATTTTGTCTTGTAACAGCGTCCTTCTCGACGACAAACTATGTTGGCTCGTCGAACACGTACGCGACCCAGATCCAGGACGCCAGCCTTGAAGTGCCCTCCTCCACCGCCCCACCTGCTCAGACCCTGCCGTCGCGGACCAAGACGCAAAGACCAAGGGTACCACCTCCTTCCAAGGTATGTGTTAACAAGTACTCGCAGACAGCTGAGCATTACAAAATGTTACTTTTACATGATCATTGAATTGTTTAAAAATTGATGAAAGGAATTTGGCTGTTTGTTGAGTAAGTTATGCATAGTGTTCTCAATCATTTTTGTATGAAGCAATAAATGTACAGTGAAATCTCGGCATAAAATATAGTGAAGCTAGAGATGTTTCCATGTAATTTGTTTTCCAGTTGAAAGAGTTTAAATTGTTCAGTCTTTGTAAATGTACGGAGAAGTGGATGTCAGTTGCAAGGAAGTTGCATGTATAATAATGGACGTTGTCATGCATGTACAGTGGAACCATTTTGTATTGAACCCAGATGTATTGAATGTCTGCATATATGGAACATATTCTGTGTTGTCCCATTTCTTGTTTGTCTGCATGTCGAGACCACATCCATTAGGCGTATGCACGTATTGGAGTTTTTTTTGTCACGCGTGCACAGCTAGCTGAGAGGATCTTAACAACCAAACCGAGCGTGCCGTGCCACCACGCACATTGCACCACACGGGGGACTATAGATTACAATTTTATTTGGAAGAAACCTTTTCATTGTACTAAAGTATGATTTCAATTTCAATTAAAATCATGTTTATTTTAAATCAGTATGCCTAATGGACGACTTAAAAAGAGGCGGAGCCCAGTAGTTAACGGCGAGATTCGCTAGAGGGGCTACTAGTAACTGTGGGAAACATGAACTTAAACAAATGTGTTTTCAGATGGACAAAGTAGCATACTGAAAGAGTTAGTATGGAAGAAATCACAGAATTACTTTAAAACTTTTGACGTGAGTAGTGGTTTTAGTTTTTTAGGGAATTTGAGAAATTGGAGGCGTTCCAAAGAAAGTTACTGTTTGTGTCATCGTGTTACAAAGCTATGTGGACAAACAAAAGTGATAGTGCTGTTTTTATGAGTATTGTTACCCAGGACAAAAGAAAAATTAGTGTGAATGAACGGTGTATTTTTCTAATGAAGAAATGGACAATGAGTTTCAAGTTACACGTGCATACTGTGTGTGTAAAGCAGGGTACGTATTTTGCAACTTACGCCAGCATTAAATATGAACCGCTCATTGAAAAACGTAACATGCATGGTGCTTTTGAGGTTAGGACTACATCAGTAAATATTATTGTCCCATACAAAATAAGTTGGTCATGATTTTACTACTCATATTCACGTTTAAGTATGAAATAATAATTGTTAAATTCATAAGGCATATAACACGTTCCAAGAAAAATTGTAGAGTGTAAATAGCAAATAAATATAGCGTAGGTTAGCGCCGTGTCCGACATGGCGATTTGCTAGTTTCTTAGTTTTGTGGAATTTTATCATTAAATTTGGACAGCCCTGTTTGTCTGTATCCTTTACATACAAACCGATAATATACCGTATATACTAGTGTATAGTGCGTACCACGTTTTTTGCAACAAGTTACAGGGAAAAAAATTTTTTAGTGCCTCGCTAGTATATTTTTTACATGGGAGGATTAGCCGAGCGAACGGTGAAACAGCTTGAGGGATGCTATGGCAGAGGGTAAAGGAGGGAGGGGGGAAGAAAGGAACTGTAGCTGGCAACATATAAAAAAGAGAGGAAAGATAACATTCACACTGGTTAAGAGTGTGAAGGCAGAGAAGGTGGTGGCAAGCTAGGAGGGGTGAGGTGACTTGTCTCTCTGCCAAGGTCGCTTGCTGCCTGCCAGCCCTCGCAAGTGTGTGCCTGAACAACATTCCCTCTCTCTTGCTCTGCTGTTCCAGATGCTTCCAGCTTGTACCTCCCTCCTCCCCCAGCCATTACATTATTATTATAAATTTGATGTACAAGGTGATAGATACAGGTGAGCGAATCAACACAATAAAAATTTAAATGTTCAAAAGATCCCTGTATACATTCGTCTGCCTTCGACAACCACATCATTTCAGGCCAAACTAACAACTGTGTAATGAAGCGCGGAAAACACGCAACTTACTGTACTGGAGAGGAATCCACAGCACGAGCAAACGCAAAAGAAATAATAATGTAAACTTAAAACTCACCGAAGCGAAGGCTAGTTGTCGGGAGGCCGGCGATGTAGATTCTCCGAAGATTGGACTAAGTGTAACGCAAGCCAGCTGGAATGCCGACCACACCGCAAGGTGAGAAGGGGGGGGGGGGTAGAGCAAAGTAATTAGAAGATAGAAGGGTGGGAGGGAGGCACGACAGTCTCCGACCGGGCACGAAGGTGCCAGAGCCCCGACCACGAGGCGCGCAAGATTAAAAAATCCACCTCGCACCAAATGTACTCGCCACAAGCTTCTCACAGACAGTTAGTTCATTCATCGAAGAAGACTCGTAGTGGTCACAACACCAAAAAAAATACACACTTTAATTTTTTTTTAAATTTATGGGGGTTGGGTGTTAAAGTTAATTACCTCGGACTAACAACATAATTATTTGGCACTGTGCAATGTCGTTAGATCAAGGGTTTAGTGTACTAATTTGATTTTTAACTTGCCCCGTAGCAAGAATTGTATAAAAACAACACATGTTAAATTTGTAGTAAATGAACCTTGTACTATATGTAAAGTGCATTGTATTGGACACAGAAAAAATTATTTCTTTTAAAAAGCATGAAAATTTAAGTTAAAAAAAAAGTTATTGGTTCAGCGAAAATTTTAATTTGGATGGGAAAAGCCAGGGAATTATATTCCCAACAGTTTGTAGCCACCCTGTTACTACTTTGCCTTCAGTAAAGGTCAGGTATTTTTTAGGTTCTGGCTTTTTCTGTAGGAAAGCAGGCTTACAGGCTTGGTATACAGCAATTTTCTTCACCATGTTATAATTTTTGTTAGTACGAAATCAAATTTTTATTCTTAGCGTGTTACTGTTTTAAGGACGACGCTGCAACCGGCATACCAAACTGAAAAAATTCATAGTTGATAAAGGTTACAATTTCTCATACATAAAAACATTGAATAGAATTTTTTTGTATTTAAATGAAAATGCTGAAATTTGAAGTAAATATTTAAAAAAATTAAATAATTTTTAAAAAATGCAAACAAATTTTAGTTTATAGTTTAACGTAGGTGAAACTGTAGCCTACAATTTCGTAATGTACTGTAAATTTTTTTTTAGTTTGATAAGTGAGTTTGTCGTTCTTAAAACGCTACCATGCAAATTTTGACTTAGAGGAGCCCTTATGCAAAAACATTGCTAGATAAAAAATTGTATAAGAGCAAAATTTAGTGAATAAAAAAATTAATATCTGGTACAAATATAAAAATATAGATGTGGTGGTGAAAGTTGCTGTAGGTGGCACCCTTAATATCTTGTCTTGGGAACAGACAGATATTCAGTAAGAACAAGTCTTCAGTAGAAAGAATTTTGTAGACATTCAATCACAGTCCCAAAATTGTCTAATGCTTTAGTGCTTTTCAAAAGTAAGGCCGGCCGGGTAGTTCTTCAAAATTAATTCTTAAGCATACAGGAAAAGCATTTCATCTGTCATAGGCCAGGCAGGAGCTAGGGAGCTGGTGCAGAAGGGACCACTGGCAGTGAAGGTAACCGTTAAAGTATATTAACCCTTTCATCTCGTGTGTCGGACCTGGTCCGACATAAGTATTTTTCCTTTGTAGTCGCATGTCGGACCTGATCCGACATGTTTTTGACGCCCGTATTACTCGTTTGTCGGACGTGGTGAGACATCGTCAACGGCCGGGTGCTGCACTCTGTTGTTTCTCCTTGGAAGCTACGTGTGTGTAGTTCGAAGAATCGC